>JAUJEM010000075.1:5000-7500 GCA_030448935.1 Citrus cavaleriei
AGGGACCTCCCGGCCCCCAGAGGCACGTGTCGAGGCCAAGCCCCGCGGCGGAAGGGTCGCGGCGCGCCGCCTTGAATCGTAATTCCCATCGAGCGGCGGGTAGAATCCTTTGCAGACGACTTAAATACGCGACGGGTATTGTAAGTGGCAGAGTGGCCTTGCTGCCACGATCCACCGAGATTCAGCCCCACGCCGCCAGATTCGCCCCTCCCCTCACTCGCACCGCCTTCTCTTGTTCGAACCCGCCGGAGGTTAGCCTCGCGGCGCACACGCCCGCACGGACTGCCCCAGCCCCAAGGCTCCTGAGTGGACTTGTGTTTTTTGACGAGGCGGCTGGCACAAAGGCAAGACACTTGCTCCAATGCCCGAGGCTAACTCGCACAAAGACTTGTGTGATGGCTCCAAAGGAGGCTCGGGCCTCTGAGCGGACTTGTGCTTTTTCATGAGGCTAACTCGGCAAAATCTAAGTGGCTGGCACAAAGGCGAAATTTGGCCAAAGAGCCCGTGGCTAACTCCCACCAACGCCGACAATATCAGCCAAAAATCCCACGCCGCCCGAAAACTCGAAATTTGGCACAAGGATTTTGGCCGAAAAATGGGCCTGTGGTCTCCCGCATTATTTTTCCTGTTTTGCCGAGAGGGGTTGCGACATTTGCCCCTCGGGAGGCCCCCCCCCCGGCTTCGCCACAATCCGACCAATTCTCGGCCACGCTTTGCTCTGTAAATTGGCCATAAACAGATCCGACTCGGAATCGACTTCCGCCTCCTCCGACGGTTAACGCCCGCACATATCTACAATGCCGCCAAAATCCTCCCGCCCGAAAACGCTGGAATTTGGGCAAAACTGTGTGTGTCAGATAGCTCACGGTTTTTGGCCATTTTTGCCCAAAATTTGGGACCCTGAGTCCCAGATAATTTCCCCACTTTTGGTCCCATGAGATAATACGGCAGCTCCTAAAATTTCAGCCCATTACGGTGCCGTTTACTACTTCTTCCGAGTTTTTTTGTGTCCCTGTTTCTCCATTTTGGATTATTTTTAAAACTGTTTTTTCTCCATTTTGACGATTTTTAAAACTGTTTTCCAAATGCAAAAAAATTGTTCCCTAACCCCGCCTATCCCATGTTCTCAAGGTCCGCGCAAAAAAATCTAGGCCTTCAAAACAAGTCGGACGCTTGTCCACCGCCCGTGGTAGTTTCTCGCATGACGGAGGCTAGCCGCACCATCCGGCCCCCATGGAATGGGCAGGCAGCAGCGCCAAAAGGCGAGCGCGGCTTCCCGCCCGCCACCGCGAGGGAAGTGCCGACGGGCACGAACAAGCCCGGGCGAGCGAGCGAGGGTGCCGCGCGCAATCGCGATGGTGCCCGTGCGCGGCTTGCTCGCAAGCGCGCTGCCTGCCCCGCGATCGCGGCAGCTTGCCCCGCGACGGCTGCGCCGCTTGCCCCGCGAGCGCTGCTTGCCTTGCCTCGCCAGCGTGGGCAGCTTGCCGCGCGAGCCTGGGCTGCATCCTGCTCGCGAGCGTGCGCTGCGCGCGCAGCCCTGCGCGCGGCAGCCGTGCCTGTTCCTCGCGAGTGGGTGAAGCATGGGCTGCTCGGCATCCGCAGCCTCGCGCGCGAGAGTTCGATGCCTTGGCACGGAAGCGTGGGCAGCCTCGCGTGCGAGAGTGCCCAGCCTTGCAAGCGAGCGAGCACAGCCTCGCGCGCGCAAGTGGCCAGGGCCTTGTCGCCATTTTCTCGCACTAACGGAGCCGCGCGCTGGCTTGCTTGCTGCCCGCGATGGTGCTCGCGCATGCGCGCTTGCTGCGCGCGATGGTGCCTTCACAGCGGCGCGCTACGCCGCCAGCTGCGCGCGCTGGCTTGCTTGCTTGGGCTCGATGGTACTGCGCGCAATCTCGCCTATCCGCGATGGTGCCGCAGGCTTTGCTTGGCGCGCGATGGTGATCTCGGCGAAAAAGGCGCCGCGATGGTGCCGCGCCGCTGCTGGCATGCTCCGCGCCGGGCTGGCTTGCTTGCTGCACCTCGATGGAAAGGCGCCGCCGCGAACTTGTCCGTCCGCGATGGTGCCGCGCGATGGCTTGCTTGTTGCGCCGCGATGGTGCCGCTACGCTGCTTGCTTTGTTGCGCGCGACATGGCTTGCTGCTGGTTTGCTTGCTGCGCGATGGTGCCGCGCTAGCTGCGAGCGATGGTGGCGCGCGCATCCGCTGTCTGCGCGCTGATGGTGCCGCCGCAGGCTTGCTTGTGCGCGCCATGGTGCTCGCGCTGGCGCGCAGATGCTGCGCGATGCGATGGTGCCGCTGGCGCGCGCGATGGTGCCTTGCTGCGCGGTGCTGCCGCTGGCTTGCTTGCTGCACCCGATGGTGCTGCGCAATCCGCTGTCCGCGCGCGATGGTGCCGCCGCGCAGGCTTGCTTGCTTCGCGCGATGGTGCTCGCGTTGGCGCGCTTAGCTGCGCGCGATGGTGCTGCTGCAAGAATCCGCTGTCCGCTGGCTGGGATGGTGCCGC
>JAUJEM010000075.1:15000-17500 GCA_030448935.1 Citrus cavaleriei
CTGAGTGGACTTGTGTTTTTTCACGAGGCGGCCGGGCACAAAGGCAAGACACTTGCTCCAATGCCCGAGGCTAACTCGCACAAAGACTTGTGTGATGGCTCCAAAGGAGGCTCGGGCCTCGGAGCGGACTTGTGCTTTTTCATGAGGCTAACTCGGCAAAATCTAAGTGGCTGGCACAAAGGCGAAATTTGGCCAAAGAGCCCGTGGCTAACTCCCACCAACGCCGACAATATCAGCCAAAAATCCCACGCCGCCCGAAAACTCGAAATTTGGCACAAGGATTTTGGCCGAAAATGGGCCAGTGGTCTCCCGCATTATTTTTCCTGTTTCGCCGAGAGGGGTTGCGATACTTGCCCCCCGGGAGGCCCCCCCCCGCCCGGCTCGCCACAATCCGACCACCTCTCGGCCACGCTTTCTGCTGCTCGTAAATTGGCCATAAACAGATCCGACTCGGAATCGACTTCCGCCTCCTCCGACGGTTAACGCCCCGCACATATCTACAATGCCGCCAAAATCCTCCCGCCGAAAAACGCTGAATTTGGGCAAAATCCGTGGTGTCAGATAGCTCACGGTTTTTGGCCATTTTTGCCCAAAATTTGGGACCCTGAGTCTGCATAATTTCCCCACTTTTGGTCCCATGAGATAATACGGCAGCTCCTAAAATTTCAGCCCATTACGGTGCCATTTACTACTTCTTCCGAAGTTTTTTTGTCCCTGTTTCTCCATTTTGGATTATTTTTAAAACTGTTTTTTCTCCATTTTTGACGATTTTTAAAATGTTTTCCAAATGCAAAAAAATTGTTCCCTAACCCCGCCTATCCCATGTTCTCAAGGTCCGCGCAAAAATCTAGGCCTTCAAAACAAGTCGGACGCTTGTCCACCGCCCGTGGTAGTTTCTCGCATGACGGAGGCTAGCCGCACCATCCGGCCCCCATGGAACAAATGGGGCAGCAGCGCCAAAGGCGAGCGCGGCTTCCCGCCCGCCACCGCGAGGGAAGTGCCGACGGGCACGAACAAGCCCGGGCGAGCGAGCGAGGGTGCCGCGCGCAATCTCGCGATGGTGCCGTGCGCGCGGCTTGCTCGCAAGCGCCGCGCTGCCTGCCCCGCGATCGCGGCAGCTTGCCCCGCGACCGCGCGCCGCTTTGCCTCGCGAGAGCGCGCTGCTTGCCTCGCCAGCGTGGGCAGTTTGCCGCGCGAGCCTGGCTGCATCCTTGCTCGCGAGCGTGCGCTGCGCGCGCGCGCAGCCCGCGCGCGCGCGGCGAGCCGTGCCTGTTCCTCGCGAGTGGGTGAAGCATGGGCTGCCGGGCATCCGCAGCCTCGCGCGCGAGAGTTCGATGCCTTGGCACGGAAGCGTGGGCAGCCTCGCGGCGAGAGTGCCCAGCCTTGCAAGCGAGCGAGCACAGCCTCGCGCGCGCAAGTGGCCAGGGCCTTGTCGTGCCATTTTCGCACTAACGGAGAGCCGCTGGCTTGCTTGCTGCCCGCGATGGTGCCTCGCGCTGCGCGCTTGCTGCGCGCGATGGTGCCTGCGCGCGCCGCTGGGCGCGCGCGCTGGCTTGCTTGCTGCGCGCGATGGTGCTGCGCGCATCTCGCTATCCGCGCGATGGTGCGCGCGCAGGCTTGCTTGGCGCGCGCGATGGTGCTCGCGCTTGCGCGCATGCTGCGCGCGATGGTGCCGCGTTGGCCTGCCGGGCGCCTGGCTGGCTTGCTTGCTGCACCGATGGTGCTGCGCGCGCATCCGCTGTCCGCGCGCGATGGTGCCGCGCGATGGCTTTCTTGATGCGCGCGAAGGTGCCGCTACGCTGGCTTGCTTGTTGCGCGCGATGGTGCCGCTACGCTGGCTTGCTTGCTGCGCGCGATGGTGCCGCGCTTGCTGCGAGCGATGGTGGCGCGCGTAATCTCGCTGTCTGCGCGCCTGATGGTGCCGCGCGCAGGCTTGCTTGGTGCTCGCGATGGTGCGTCGCGCTTGCGCGCAGGCGGCGCGCGATGGTGCCTCGCGTTGGCGTGCTTGCGGCGCGCGCTGGCTTGCTTGCTGCTCGCGATGGTGCTGCGCGCTCTCTCGCTGTCCGCGCGCGATGGTGCCGCGCGCTGGCTTGCTTGCTTCGCGCGATGGTGCCTCGCGTTGGCGCGCTAGCTGCGCGCGATGGTGCTGCGCGCAATCTCGCTGTCCCCGCGATGGTGCCGCCGCTTGCTGGCTTGCTTGTTGCGCGCGATGGTGCCGCGCGCTGGCTTGCTTGCTGCGCGCGATGGTGCTCTCGCGTTGGCGCCTAGCTGCGCGCGATGGGGCTGCGCGCATCTCGCTGTCCGCGCTGGGCGATGGTGCCGCTACGCTGGCTTGCTTGTTGCGCGCGATCGTGCTGCTCGCTGGCTTTCTTGTTGCGCGCGATGGTGCCGCCGCGCTGGCTTGCTTGCTGCGCGCGATGGTGCCTCGCGCATGGCGCCGCTTAGCTGGCGCGCGATGGTGCTGCGCACAATCTCGCTGTCCGCTGCGCTGATGATGGTG
>JAUJEM010000075.1:25000-27500 GCA_030448935.1 Citrus cavaleriei
TGGGCCTGTGGTCTCCCGCATTATTTTTCCTGTTTCGCCGAGAGGGGTTGCGACATTTGCCCCCCGGGAGGCCCCCCGCCCGGGCTCGCCACAATCCGACCACCTCGGCCACGCTTTGCTGCTCGTAAATTGGCCATAAACAGATCCGACTCGGAATCGACTTCCGTCTCCTCCGACGGTTAACGCCCGCACATATCTACAATGCCGCCAAAATCCTCCCGCCCCGAAAACGCTGAATTTGGGCAAAAACTGTGTGTCAGAGATAGCTCACGGTTTTTGGCCATTTTTGCCCAAAATTTGGGACCCTGAGTCGGCATAATTTCCCCACTTTTGGTCCCATGAGATAATACGGCAGCTCCTAAAATTTCAGCCCATTACGGTGCCGTTTACTACTTCTTCCGAGTTTTTTTGTGTCCCTGTTTCTCCATTTTGGATTATTTTTAAAACTGTTTTTTTCTCCATTTTGACGATTTTTAAAACTGTTTTCCAGCGGCAAAAAAATTGTTCCCTAACCCCGCCTATCCCATGTTCTCAAGGTCCGCGCAAAAAATCTAGGCCTTCAAAACAAGTCGGACGCTTGTCCACCGCCCGTGGTAGTTTCTCGCATGACGGAGGCTAGCTGCACCATCCGGCCCCCATGGAACAGCGGCAAGCAGCGCCGAAAGGCGAGCGCGGCTTCCCGCCCGCCACTCGCGAGGGAAGTGCCGACGGGCACGAACAAGCCTCGGGCGAGCGAGCGAGGGTGCCGCGCGCATCTCGCTGATGGTGCCGCGGCGCGGCTTGCTCGCAAGCGCGCGCTGCCTGCCCCGCGATCGCGGGCAGCTTGCCCCGCGACCGCGCCGCTTGCCCCGCGAGCGCGCGCTGCTTGCCTCGCCAGCGTGGGCAGTTTGCCGCGCGAGCCTGGGCTGCATCCTTGCTCGCGAGCGCAGCGCTGCGCGCGCAGCCCCACGCGCGCGGGCGAGCCGTGCCTGTTCCTCGCGAGTGGGTGAAGCATGGGCTGCCTGGCATCCGCAGCCTCGCGCGCGAGAGTTCGATGCCTTGGCACGGAAGCGTGGGCAGCCTCACAGGCGAGAGTGCCCAGCCTTGCAAGCGAGCGAGCACAGCCTCGCGCGCAAGTGGCCAGGGCCTTGTCGTGCCATTTCTCGCACTAACGGAGAGCGCGCTGGCTTGCTTGCTGCCCGCGATGGTGCTCGCGCTATGCGCTTGCTGCGCGCGATGGTGCCTTGCGCTGGCGCGCGCCAGAAGGCGCGCGCGCTGGCTTGCTTGCTGCGCGCGATGGTGCAGCGCTCAATCTCGCTATCCGCGCCCGAGGGTGCCGCGCGAAGGCTTGCTAGGTGCGCGCGCGATGGTGCTCGCGCTTGCGCGCATGCTGCGCGCGATGGTGCCGCAGCGTTGGCCTGCTAGCTGCGCGCGCTGGCTTGCTTGCTGCACCCGCTGGTGTTGCGCGCCAGCTCGCTGTCCGCGCGCGATGGTGCCGCGCGATGGCTTGCTTGTTGCGCGCGATGGTGCCGCGCGCTGGCTTGCTTGTTGCGCGCGATGGTGCCGCGCGCTGGCTTGCTTGCTGCGCGCGATGGTGCCGCGCTTGCTGCGAGCGATGGTGGCGCGCGTAATCTCGCTGTCTGCGCGCGATGGTGCCGCGCGCAGGCTTGCTTGGTGCGCGCCATGGTGCCTCGCGCTGGCGCGCATGCGGCGCGCGCTGGCGCCCCGCGTCGGCCTGCTTGCCGCGCGCGCTGGCTTGCTTGCTGCTCGCGATGGTGCTGCGCGCAATCTCGCTGTCCGCGCGCGATGGTGCCGCGCGCTGGCTTGCTTGCTTCGCGCGATGGTGCCTCGCGTTGGCGCGCTAGCTGCGCGCGATGGTGCTGCGCGCAATCTAGCTGTCCGCGCGCGGCGATGGTGCCGCGCGCTGGCTTGCTTGTGGCGCGCGCATGCGCCGCGAGCAGGCTTGATTGCTGCTCTCGAGTGTGCCCCGCGTTGGCGCGCTAGCTGCGCGCGATGGTGCTGCGCGCAATCTCGCTGTCCGCGCGCGATGGTGCCGCGCGCTGGCTTGCTTGTTGCGCGCGATGGTGCCGCGCGCTGGCTTGCTTGTTGCGCGCGATGGTGCCGCGCGCTTGCTTGCTTGCTGCGCGCGATGGTGCCTCGCGTTGGCGCGCTAGCTGCGCGCGATGGTGCTGCGCGCAATCTCGCTGTCCGCGCGCGATGGTGCCGCGCGCTGGCTTGCTTGGTGCGCGCGATGGTGCCGCGCGCTGGCTTGCTTGCTGCGCGCGATGGTGCCGCGCGCGTGCGCGCTGTTGCCGCGCGATGGTGGCGCGCGCTGGTGCCGCGCGATGGAGCCGCGCGCAGGCGGGCTGGTGCTGCGCGATGATGGTGTGCCGCTGCGCGCTGGCTGGCTGCGCGCTTCCACTGGTCATTTCTCGCACGAAGGGAGGTTACCAGGCGGGAAATGGCCTTGCAATGCCCACGTGCCGATGCGGCTAAAAATACCTCTTTTTGCACTCCATTT
>JAUJEM010000075.1:35000-37500 GCA_030448935.1 Citrus cavaleriei
CACGGTTTTTGGCCATTTTTGCCCAAAATTTGGGACCCGAAGCTCCGGCATAATTTCCCCACTTTTGGTCCCATGAGATAATACGGCAGCTACTTAAATTTCAGCACATTACGGTGCCGATTAATACTACTTCCGAGATTTTTTGTGTCCCGGTTAATCCATATTGGATTATTTTTAAAACTGTTTTTTCTACATTTTTGACCATTTTTAAAACGGTTTTACAACGGCAAAAAAATTGATACCTAAACCCGCCATCACAAGTTGAGAGTCCGCGCAAAAAATCTAGGCCTTCAAAACAAGTCGGACGCTTGTCCACTGCCCGTGGTAGTTTCTCGCATGACGGAGGCTAGCTGCACCATCCGGCCCCCATGGAACAGCGGCAGCAGCGCCGAAAGGCGAGCGCGGCTTCCCGCCCGCCACCTGCGAGGGAAGTGCCGACGGGCACGAACAAGCCTGGGCGAGCGAGCGAGGGTGCCGCGCGCAATCTCGCGATGGTGCCGTGCGCGGCTTGCTCGCAAGCGCGCGCTGCCTGCCCCGCGATCGCGGCAGCTTGCCCCGCGACCTGCGCCGCTTGCCCCGCGAGCGGCGCTGCTTGCCTCGCCAGCGTGGGCAGTTTGCCGCGCGAGCCTGGGCTGCATCCTTGCCCGCGAGCGTGCAGGCTGCGCGCGCGCAGCCTGCGCGCGCGGGCGACCTGTGCCTTTTCCTCGCGCGTTGCCGAAGCATGGGCTTCTCTGGCATCCGCAGCCTCGCGCGAGAGTTCGATGCCTTGGCACGGAAGCGTGGGCAGCCTCGCGTGCGAGAGTGCCCAGCCTTGCAAGCGAGCGAGCACAGCCTCGCGCGCGCAAGTGGCCAGGGCCTTGTCGTGCCATTTCTCGCACTAACGGAGCCGCTGGCTTGCTTGCTGCCCGCGATGGTGCCTCGCGCTTGCGCGCTTGCTGCGCGCGATGGTGCCTTGCGTTGGCGCGCCAGCTGCGCGGGCTTGCTTGCTGCGCTAGCGATGGTGCTGCGCGCAATCTCGCTATCCGCGCGATGGTGCCTGCGCAGGCTGGTGCTGCGCGCGATGGTGCCTCGCGATGGTGCGATGGCATGCTGCGTAGCGATGGTACGCGTTGGCTTGCCCAGTTGCGTAGCGCTGGGTGCTTGCTGCACCCGATGGTGCTGCGCGATGGCAATCTCGCTGTCCCGCAGCGATGGTGCCGCGGCGATAATCCGCGCTTGTTGCGCGCGATGGTGCCCCAGCGCTGGCTTGCTTGTGCGCGCGCGATGGTGCCTCGCTGGCTGGCTTGCTTGCTGCGCGCGATGGTGCCAGCGCTTGCTGCGGCGATGGTGGCGCGCGTAATCTGGCTGTCTGCGCAGCGATGGTGCGCGCAATCTTGCTGTCGCGCGCCATGGTGCCTCGCGCTGGCCGCGCATGCTGCGCGCGATGGTGCCTCGCGTTGGCGCCGCGCGCTGGCTTGCTTGCTGCACCGCGATGGTGCTGGTGCCGCGCGCTGTCCGCGCTGATGGTGCCGCGCAGGCGCTTGCTTCGCGCGATGGTGCTCGCGTTGGCGCGCTAGCTGCGCGCGATGGTTTGCTTGTTGCGCGCGATGGTGCCGCGCGCTGGCTTGCTAGCTGCGCGCGATGGTGATGGGTGCCTCGCGATGGTTGGCGCGCTAGCGGCGCGCGATGGTGCTGCGCGCAATCTCGCTGTCCGCGCGCGATGGTGCCGCCCGCGGGCTTGCTTGGTGCGCGCGATGGTGCCGCGCGATAGCTTGCTTGCTGCGCGCGATGGTGCCGCGCGCTGGCTTGCTTGCTGCGCGCGATGGTGCCTCGCAATCTGCGCTAGCTGCGCGCGATGGTGCTGCGCGCAATCTCGCTGTCCGCGCGCGATGGTGCCGCGCGCTGGCTTGCTTGATGCGCGCGATGGTGCCGCGCGCTGGCTTGCTTGCTGCGCGCGATGGTGCCGCGCGCTTGCGCGCTGGATGCGCGCGATGGTGCAGCGCGCAGGTGCCGAGCGATGGAGCCGCGCGCAGGCGCGCTGGTGCTGCGCGATGGTGCCGCGCTGGTGCGCTGGCTGCGCTGGCTGCGCGCTTCCACTGGTCATTTCTCGCACGAAGGAGGTTACCTGTGCGTGAAATGGCCTAGCAATGCCCACGTGCCGATGCGGCTAAAAATACCTCTTTTTGCAATCCAATTTTTTTTATCTTTCTATTGAAAAATACTTCATATTTTTCTTGACCATGATGCAAAAAATCACAACAAAATTCAATAAATTTTTTTTTTTTTTTTTTTTTGGGGTGGGGGTCAGCTCAAGTATTGGGGGTGTCTATTGTCGCTAGATAAAAATAAGCTCTTAGACCTCTTTAGGGGGGTAAGGGATGAGAGGTGCCTAGGTCGGGTGGTGGGTGCCCCGGCCTTTGTTGGCCTTGGCCTTGCTGCTCGGCCTTGGTCCTTCGGTTTTGGGACGTCCGTCGGAATGTCGCGGTCGAGCTCGCTCCGGCGTCATTCCGGCGACCTTGTT
>JAUJEM010000075.1:50000-52500 GCA_030448935.1 Citrus cavaleriei
AGGTACATCTCGAGGAGGCCATTAATGCGCTCGGTCTGCCCATCCGTTTGTGGGTGGAAACTTGTCGAGAACTTGAGATCGGTCCCCAACATCTTAAAGAGCTCCGTCCAAAACCGCTAAAGAAACCGAGGGTCTCGGTCGCTCACAATGCTCTTGAACTCCCAAAGCTTCACAATGTGCTTATTTTAAGGCGGGCTGCCTCATCCGCTTTGCAATCGACGGGTGCGGCAATGAATGTAGCATACTTGCTGTATCGGTCGACAATGACCATGATGCTACCGCAACCTTCGGACTTGGGCAGCGATGTGATGAAGTCCATGGAGACACTCTCCCATGGCCTTGTTGCTAGTGGTAGCGGCTCTAACAATCCCGCTGGAAGTTGATGATCCACCTTGTCTTGTTGGCACACAAGACAAGTTCGCACATATGCCTCGATGTCGTCCCTCATGTGCGGCCAAAAATACGAGGCTTGAACTAGTGCGGTGGTGCGCTCGATTCCTGGGTGACCAGCCCATTTAGAGTCGTGGCACTCCTTGATTACTTCCTTCCGCAAGTTTCCCCACCTTGGCACGAACAGCCGATCTCCCTTGGTGAGGAGGATGCCTTCCTCTTGCCAAAACCGCCTTGTCTTTCCCTCGAGCACCTTCTCCAGCAAATCCTTTGCTAGCGGATCTTGTTGGAGGCCTTCCTTGATGCGTGAGACAAGGTCGGACTTCGGTTGGCTCATGCTAAGTGTTGCCAATTCCGCCTTGCGACTTAGAGCGTCCGCAACAACATTGGCTTTCCCCGGTTTGTACTCTAACCGATAGTCGAATTCCGCAAGGAAATCTTGCCACCGTGCTTGCTTCGGACTCAACTTCTTTTGAGTTTGAAAGTAGCTTGTCGCCACGTTGTCCGTCATGATCGTGAAGTGTGAGCCAAGCAAGTAATGTCGCCACACTCTTAGACAATGGATGATGGCTGTCATCTCCTTTTCTTGCACCGTGTAGCGGCGTTCCGTGTCATTTAGCTTTCGACTCTCGAACGCTATTGGGTGGCCTTCTTGCATAAGGACTCCACCTATGGCGAAATCCGAGGCATCCGTTTGAACTTCGAAGGGCTTGGTGTGGTCCGGAAGAGCGAGGACTGGTTCCTCCGAAATTGCCTTCTTCAACTCCTCGAATGCACGTTGGCACTCTTCGGACCAATGCCACGTTCTGTTTTTCTTGAGCATATCCGTCAAGGGTGCCGCCTTGGCTGAATAGCCCTTAATGAAGCGGCGATAGTAATTCACCAACCCAAGGAATGAGCGAAGCTCGGGTACTTTCGAGGGAGGCTCCCAATCGAGGATGGCCTTTACTTTGTCATTCTCCATCATGATCTTCCCACCCGCAATCTTGTGGCCAAGGAACTCCACCTCTTGTTGGGCAAACGAGCACTTCTCTAGTTTGAGGAAGAGCTCATTGTCTCGAAGTACTTGGAGGACTTGTTGCAAGTGTTGGGCATGATCCTCGAGTGTGGTGCTATACACCACAATGTCGTCCAAGTACACGACCACGAAGCGGTCGAGGAATGGTTGGAGTACCTTGTTCATGAGTGTGCAAAATGTGGCGGGTGCATTAGTAAGGCCAAAAGGCATCACAAGGAATTCGAAAGACCCGTACCTTGTTGTGCACGCTGTCTTCGGTTCGTCTCCCTTGGCAATGCGCACTTGGTAGTACCCGGAGCGCAAGTCAAGTTTGGTGAAGTACCGCGCTTTGCCAAGCTGGTCGAACAAGTCCGCAATCAATGGAATCGGATACTTGTTCTTGATGGTGATCTTGTTGAGCGCTCTATAGTCGATGCACATCCGCAGCGATCCATCCTTTTTCTTTTGGAAGAGGACCGGTGCACCGAATGGGGCCTTTGAGGGGCGAATGTAGCCTGCATCCAGCAAGTCTTTGAGTTGTCTCCGCAACTCCTCTAATTCGGGTGGCGCCATGCGGTAGGGTGCCAAGGCTGGTGGCTTCGCGCCTTGTTCCAGCTCAATCGCATGGTCTACCTCTCGCGGAGGTGGGAGCTTCTTCGGAAGTTCTGGAGGCATCACATCCTTGTAATCTTCGAGGACAGCTTGAATTCGTGGAGGGACTTGGCTTGGCGACGTTCCGCTATTTCCTTCCTCATTTAGTTCCCGAATGGAGACCAAGAAGCTTGGGTCCTTCTTGAAAGCCCTTTTGAATTGCATGGCGGAGAGTGTCTTCTCCTCGGACTTGCCTCGCTCATGGTACCATGCATGCTTTACTCCCGTCGAGGATGCTTAGGGAGTTTGTAGCGGGCAGTGGGAAGGCATGGACTTGGTCGAAGAATTCCATGCCGAGGACCATCTTGAAGTCGTCCATGGGCACGATGGAGAAGTCAAGCTTTCCGCTCCACGTACCAAGTGTGATGTGCACGCCTTGTGCGATTCCCGCAATTGGCTTGGCGGGGGTGAGTTCACAGCCTTCATTGTGCCTCCTTCCTTGGTGGCCTTGAGGCCTAAGCG
>JAUJEM010000075.1:70000-72500 GCA_030448935.1 Citrus cavaleriei
CTTGCCCCGCGACCCTGCGCCGCTTGCCCCGCGAGCGCGCGCTGCGTGCCGCGCCAGCGTGGGCAGTTAGCCGCGCGAGCCTGGGCTGCATCCTTGCCCGCGAGCGTGCGCTGCGCGCGCAGCAGCCGCGTGGGGCGAGCTGTGCCTGTTCCTCGCGAGTGGGTGAAGCATGGGCTGCTCGGGCATCCGCAGCCTCGCGCGCGAGAGTTCGATGCCTTGGCACGGAAGCGTGGGCAGCCTCGCGTGCGAGAGTGCCCAGCCTTGCCAAGCGAGCGAGCACAGCCTCGCGCGCGCAAGTGGCCAGGGCCTTGTCGTGCCATTTCTCGCACTAACGGAGCCGCGCGCTGGCTTGCTTGCTGCCCGCGATGGTGCCTCGCGCTTGCGCGCTTGCTGCGCGCGATGGTGCCTTGCGTTGGCGCGCTAGCTGCGCGCGCTGGCTTGCTTGCTGCGCGCGATGGTGCCGCGCGCAGGCTTGCTTGGTGCGCGCGATGGTGCCTCGCGCTTGCGCGCATGCTGCGCGCGATGGAGCCCATCCTTGACCAGCTAGGTCCGCGCGCTGGCTTGCTTGCTGCACCCGATGGTGCTGCGCGCAATCTCGCTGTCCGCGCGCGATGGTGCCGCGCGATGGCGTGCTTGTTGCGCGCGATGGTGCCGCGCGCTGGCTTGCTTGTTGCGCGCGATGGTGCCGCGCGCTGGCTTGCTTGCTGCGCGCGATGGTGCCGCGCTTGCTGCGAGCGATGGTGGCGCGCGTAATCTCGCTGTCTGCGCGCGATGGTGCCGCGCGCAGGCTTGCTTGGTGCGCGCCATGGTGCCTCGCGCTGGCGCGCATGCTGCGCGCGATGGTGCCTCGCGTTGGCCTGCTAGCTGCGCGCGCTGGCTTGCTTGCTGCACCCGATGGTGCTGCGCGCAATCTCGCTGTCCGCGCGCGATGGTGCCGCGCGCAGGCTTGCTTGCTTCGCGCGATGGTGCCTCGCGTTGGCGCGCTAGCTGCGCGCGATGGTGCTGCGCGCAATCTCGCTGTCCGCGCGCGATGGTGCCGCGCGCTGGCTTGCTTGTTGCGCGCGATGGTGCCGCGCGCTGGCTTGCTTGCTGCGCGCGATGGTGCCTCGCGTTGGCGCGCTAGCTGCGCGCGATGGGGCTGCGCGCAATCTCGCTGTCCGCGCGCGATGGTGCCGCGCGCTGGCTTGCTTGGTGCGCGCGATGGTGCTGCGCGCTGGCTTGCTTGTTGCGCGCGATGGTGCCGCGCGCTGGCTTGCTTGCTGCGCGCGATGGTGCCTCGCGTTGGCGCGCTAGCTGCGCGCGATGGTGCTGCGCACAATCTCGCTGTCCGCGCGATGGTGCTGCGCTGGCTTGCTTCCTGCGCAGCGATGGTGCGCGCGCGCTGGCTTGCTTGCTGCGCGCGATGTGTGCGCGCGCGTGCGCGCGCTGTTGCCGATGCGATGGTGGGCGGGCGCTGGTGCCGCGCGATGGAGCCGCGCGCAGGCGGGCTGGTGCTGGCGCGATGGTGTGCGCGCTGCGCTGGCTGGCTGGCTGGCTTCCGCTTGGTCATTTCTCGCACGAAGGGAGGTTACCTGTGCGGGAAATGGCCTTGCAATGCCCACGTGCCGATGCGGCTAAAAATACCTCTTTTTGCACTCCATTTTTTTTTTCTTTCTCTTGAAAAATTCTTCATATTTTTCTTGACCATGATGCAAAAAATCAGACCAAAATTCAATATTTTTTTTTTTTTTGGGGGTGGGGGTCAGCTCAAGTATTGGGGGTGTCTATTGCTGCTAGATCAAAAAAAGCTCTAAGACCTCTTTAGGGGGGTAAGGGATGAGAGGTGCCTAGGTCGGGTGGTGGGTGCCCCGGCCTTTGTTGGCCTTGGCCTTGCTGCTCGGCCTTGGTCCTTCGGTTTTGGGACGTCCGTCGGAATGTCGCGGTCGAGCTCGCTCCGGCGTCATTCCGGCGACTTTCCGGCGACCTTGTTTTTTGCGGAAAAAGTAAATGTGTGCTGCTTTTCGCGTCCGATGGTTCTGGCTTAGCCTTGCTTGGTGCTTCCGTAGACCCAACGGCAATTGCTTCGGGCATGCGGGACGCTCGGCAAGGTCGTAGCCAAGTGAACGGCCTTGTTTTTGCGGAAAAAAAAGTAAATGTGTGCTGCTTTTCGCGTCCGACGGTGCTGGCTTAGCCTTGCTTGGTGCTTCCGTGAGACCCGACGGCAATTGCTTCGCCTGCGGGGCGCTCGGAAAGGTCATAGCCAAGTGAACCGCAAGGCATGTGAGTGATGATTGAGGGCGTCGGTCGGCAGGCTCCGTGCTCGTGCACCGAACTGCTCAAGGCCGTCCGCTTCAGTCTTTCCCCAAGCGCAGCTGTTGCCTTGAGGGTTCGTTCGGTATCTGTGTTGCTTACCAACAAAACGGAATTTCTGGTTTCGGTTTTCCCCGTCCGCCTTGTGCCCTTCTGGGTGCGGGGTGGACGCGAGGCGAGCTCCGTGTTCCCGGCGTGCCTCGCGCTCAGA
>JAUJEM010000075.1:75000-77500 GCA_030448935.1 Citrus cavaleriei
TACCGCAACCTTCGGACTTGGGCAGCGATGTGATGAAGTCCATGGAGACACTCTCCCATGGCCTTGTTGCTAGTGGTAGCGGCTCTAACAATCCCGCTGGAAGTTGATGATCCACCTTGTCTTGTTGGCACACAAGACAAGTTCGCACATATGCCTCGATGTCGTCCCTCATGTGCGGCCAAAAATACGAGGCTTGAACTAGTGCGGTGGTGCGCTCGATTCCTGGGTGACCAGCCCATTTAGAGTCGTGGCACTCCTTGATTACTTCCTTCCGCAAGTTTCCCCACCTTGGCACGAACAGCCGATCTCCCTTGGTGAGGAGGATGCCTTCCTCTTGCCAAAACCGCCTTGTCTTTACCTCGAGCACCTTCTCCAGCAAATCCTTTGCTAGCGGATCTTGTTGGAGGCCTTCCTTGATGCGTGAGACAAGGTCGGACTTCGGTTGGCTCATGCTAAGTGTTGCCAATTCCGCCTTGCGGCTTAGAGCGTCCGCAACAACATTGGCTTTCCCCGGTTTGTACTCTAACCGATAGTCGAATTCCGCAAGGAAATCTTGCCACAGTGCAACCTTCGGACTCAACTTCTTTTGAGTTTGAAAGTAGCTTGTCGCCACGTTGTCCGTCATGATCGTGAAGTGTGAGCCAAGCAAGTAATGTCGCCACACTCTTAGACAATGGATGATGGCTGTCATCTCCTTTTCTTGCACCGTGTAGCGGCGTTCCGTGTCATTTAGCTTTCGACTCTCGAACGCTATTGGGTGGCCTTCTTGCATAAGGACTCCACCTATGGCGAAATCCGAGGCATCCGTTTGAACTTCGAAGGGCTTGGTGTGGTCCGGAAGAGCGAGGACTGGTTCCTCCGAAATTGCCTTCTTCAACTCCTCGAATGCACGTTGGCACTCTTCGGACCAATGCCACGTTCTGTTTTTCTTGAGCATATCCGTCAAGGGTGCCGCCTTGGCTGAATAGCCCTTAATGAAACGGCGATAGTAATTCACCAACCCAAGGAATGAGCGAAGCTCGGGTACTTTCGAGGGAGGCTCCCAATCGAGGATGGCCTTTACTTTGTCATTCTCCATCATGATCTTCCCACCCGCAATCTTGTGGCCAAGGAACTCCACCTCTTGTTGGGCAAACGAGCACTTCTCTAGTTTGAGGAAGAGCTCATTGTCTCAAGTACTTGGAGGACTTGTTGCAAGTGTTGGGCATGATCCTCGAGTGTGGTGCTATACACCACAATGTCGTCCAAGTACACGACCACGAAGCGGTCGAGGAATGGTTGGAGTACCTTGTTCATGAGTGTGCAAAATGTGGCGGGTGCATTAGTAAGGCCAAAAGGCATCACAAGGAATTCGAAAGACCCGTACCTTGTTGTGCACGCTGTCTTCGGTTCGTCTCCCTTGGCGATGCGCACTTGGTAGTACCCGGAGCGCAAGTCAAGTTTGGTGAAGTACCGCGCTTTGCCAAGCTGGTCGAACAAGTCCGCAATCAATGGAATCGGATACTTGTTCTTGATGGTGATCTTGTTGAGCGCTCTATAGTCGATGCACATCCGCAGCGATCCATCCTTTTTCTTTTGGAAGAGGACCGGTGCACCGAATGGGGCCTTTGAGGGGCGAATGTAGCCTGCATCCAGCAAGTCTTTGAGTTGTCTCCGCAACTCCTCTAATTCGGGTGGCGCCATGCGGTAGGGTGCCAAGGCTGGTGGCTTCGCGCCTTGTTCCAGCTCAATCGCATGGTCTACCTCTCGCGGAGGTGGGAGCTTCTTCGGAAGTTCTGGAGGCATCACATCCTTGTAATCTTCGAGGACGGCTTGAATTCGTGGAGGGACTTGGCTTGGCGACGTTCCGCTATTTCCTTCCTCATTTAGTTCCCGAATGGAGACCAAGAAGCTTGGGTCCTTCTTGAAAGCCCTTTTGAATTGCATGGCGGAGAGTGTCTTCTCCTCGGACTTGCCTCGCTCCGTGGGTACCATGCATGCTTTACTCCCGTCGAGGATGCTTAGGGAGTTTGTAGCGGGCAGTGGGAAGGCATGGACTTGGTCGAAGAATTCCATGCCGAGGACCATCTTGAAGTCGTCCATGGGCACGATGGAGAAGTCAAGCTTTCCGCTCCACGTACCAAGTGTGATGTGCACGCCTTGTGCGATTCCCGCAATTGGCTTGGCGGGTGAGTTCACAGCCTTCATTGTGCCTCCTTCCTTGGTGGCCTTGAGGCCTAAGCGCTTGGCCTCGTCTACGGACACAAAGTTGTGCGTCGCTCCCGTGTCTAGCAGCGCGCGAACGGACTGACCGTTTACCTTTGCGCTTACATACATGAGCCCTTTCTTGACGAGTGCGGGCTGTTGGCGATTGAGTGCGCCGAGGCGTTGGAGAGAACCCATGCTGAGTTGGGGTTCCTCCGTGGACATTGCGGGGTTGCTCTTGAGTTGGGCAGCAAGAGCATTAAGCGACCTCTTCTCCGGACAGTCGCGTACCCAATGAGGACCATTGCATATGAAG
>JAUJEM010000075.1:95000-97500 GCA_030448935.1 Citrus cavaleriei
GCGAGCGCGGCTTCCCGCCCGCCACCTGCGAGGGAAGTGCCGACGGGCACGAACAAGCCTGGGCGAGCGAGCGAGGGTGCCGCGCGCAATCTCGCGATGGTGCCGTGCGCGCTTGCTCGCAAGCAAGCGCGCGCTGCCTGCCCCGCGATCGCGGGCAGCTTGCCCCGCGACCCTGCGCCGCTTGCCCCGCGAGCGCGCGCTGCTTGCCTCGCCAGCGTGGGCAGTTTGCCGCGCGAGCCTGGCTGCATCCTTGCCCGCGAGCGCGCGCTGCGCGCGCAGCCTGCGCGCGCGGGCGAGCTGTGCCTGTTCCTCGCGAGTGGGTGAAGCATGGGCTGCTCGGGCATCCGCTGCATCGCGCGAGAGGTCGCTGCCTTGGCTCTGCAGCGTGGGCTGCCGCGCGTGCGAGTGTGCCCAGCCTTGCCAAGCGAGCGAGCACAGCCTCGCGCGCGCAGGTGGCCAGGGCCTTGTCGTGCCATTTCTCGCACTAACGGAGCGCGCGCTGGCTTGCTTGCTGCCCGCGATGGTGCCTCGCGATTGCGCGATTGCTGCGCGCGATGGTGCCATGAGTTGGCGAGATAGCTGCGCGCGCTGGCTTGCTTGCTGCGCGCGATGGTGCAGCGCGCAATCTCGCTATCCGCGCGCGATGGTGCCGCGCGAAGGCATGCTTGGTGCGCGCGATGGTGCCTCGCGCTTGCGCGCATGCTGCGCGCGATGGTGCCGCGCGAAGGCCTGCTAGCTGCGCGCGCTGGCTTGCTTGCTGCACCCGATGGTGCTGCGCGCAATCTCGCTGTCCGCGCGCGATGGTGCCGCGCGATGGCTTGCTTGTTGCGCGCGATGGTGCCGCGCGCTGGCTTGCTTGTTGCGCGCGATGGTGCCGCGCGCTGGCTTGCTTGCTGCGCGCGATGGTGCCGCGCTTGCTGCGAGCGATGGTGGCGCGCGTAATCTCGCTGTCTGCGCGCGATGGTGCCGCGCGCAGGCTTGCTTGGTGCGCGCCATGGTGCCTCGCGCTGGCGCGCATGCTGCGCGCGATGGTGCCTCGCGTTGGCCTGCTAGCTGCGCGCGCTGGCTTGCTTGCTGCACCCGATGGTGCTGCGCGCAATCTCGCTGTCCGCGCGCGATGGTGCCGCGCGCAGGCTTGCTTGCTGCGCGCGATGGTGCCTCGCGGTGGCGCGCTAGCTGCGCGCGATGGTGCTGCGCGCAATCTCGCTGTCCGCGCGCGATGGTGCCGCGCGCTGGCTTGCTTGTTGCGCGCGATGGTGCCGCGCGCTGGCTTGCTTGCTGCGCGCGATGGTGCCTCGCGTTGGCGCGCTAGCTGCGCGCGATGGGGCTGCGCGCAATCTCGCTGTCCGCGCGCGATGGTGCCGCGCGCTGGCTTGCTTGTTGCGCGCGATGGTGCTGCGCGCTGGCTTGCTTGTTGCGCGCGATGGTGCCGCGCGCTGGCTTGCTTGCTGCGCGCGATGGTGCCTCGCGTTGGCGCGCTAGCTGCGCGCGATGGTGCTGCGCACAATCTCGCTGTCCGCGCGCGATGGTGCTGCGCGCTGGCTTGCTTCCTGCGCGCGATGGTGCTGCGCGCTGGCTTGCTTCCTGCGCGCGATGGTGCCGCGCGATGGTGGCGCGCGCTGGTGCCGCGCGATGGAGCCGCGCGCAGGCGGGCTGGTGCTGCGCGATGGTGCCGCGCGCTTGCGCGCTGGCTGCGCGCTTCCACTGGTCATTTCTCGCACGAAGGGAGGTTACCTGTGCGGGAAATGGCCTTGCAATGCCCACGTGCCGATGCGGCTAAAAATACCTCTTTTTGCACTCCATTTTTTTTTTTCTTTCTCTTGAAAAATTCTTCATATTTTTCTTGACCATGATGCAAAAAATCAGACCAAAATTCAATATATTTTTTTTTTTTTTGGGGGTGGGGGTCAGCTCAAGTATTGGGGGTGTATATTGGTGCTAGATCAAAAAAAGCTCTAAGACCTCTTTAGGGGGGTAAGGGATGAGAGGTGCCTAGGTCGGGTGGTGGGTGCCCCGGCCTTTGTTGGCCTTGGCCTTGCTGCTCGGCCTTGGTCCTTCGGTTTTGGGACGTCCGTCGGAATGTCGCGGTCGAGCTCGCTCCGGCGTCATTCCGGCGACTTTCCGGCGACCTTGTTTTTTGCGGAAAAAGTAAATGTGTGCTGCTTTTCGCGTCCGATGGTTCTGGCTTAGCCTTGCTTGGTGCTTCCGTAGACCCAACGGCAATTGCTTCGGCATGCGGGACGCCGGCAAGGTCGAGCCAAGTGAACGGCCTTGTTTTTTTTATGAAAAAGTAAATGTGTGCTGCTTTTCGCGTCCGACGGTGCTGGCTTAGCCTTGCTTGGTGCTTCCGTGAGACCCGACGGCAATTGCTTCGGGCCCGCGGGACGCCGGCAAGGTCATAGCCAAGTGAACGGCAGGGCGTGTGAGTGGTGATTGAGGGCGTCGCCGGCAGGCTCCGTGCTCGTGCACCGAACTGCTCAAGGCCGTCCGCTTCAGTCTT
>JAUJEM010000075.1:162500-165000 GCA_030448935.1 Citrus cavaleriei
GCTCCAATGCCTGAGGCTAACTCTGGCACAAAGACTTGTGTGATGGCTCCGAAAGGAGGCTCGGGCCTCGGAGCGGACTTGTGCTTTTTCATGAGGCTAACTCGGCAAAATCTAAGTGGCTGGCACAAAGGCGAAATTTGGCCAAAGAGCCTGTGGGCTAACTCCCACCAACGCCGACAATATCAGCCAAAAATCCCACGCCGCCCGAAAACTCGAAATTTGGCACAAGGATTTTGGCCGAAATATGTGCCAGGGTCTCCCGAATTAATGTTCCTGATTCGTCGAGTGGGGTGGCGATACTTGCCCCCTCGGTAGGCCCCCCCCGCCCGGTTCTGCCACAATCCGACCACCTCGGCCACGTTTTGGCGCTCCGTAAATTGGCCATAAACAGATCCGACTCGGAATCGACTTCCGTCTCCTCCGACGGTTAACGCCCGCACATATCTACAATGCCGCCAAAATCCTCCCGCCCGAAAACGCGAAATTTGGGCAAAAACAGGTGCTGTATTGCTCACGGTTTTTGGACATTTTTGACAAAATTTTGTGACCCGGAGATCCGGCATAATTTCCCCACTTTTGGTCCCATGAGATAATACGGCAGCTCCTAAAATTTCAGCCCATTACTGTGACGTTTACTACTTCTTACGAGTTATTTTGTGTCCCGGTTTCTAGATTTTGGATTATTTTTAAAACTGTTTTTTCTCCATTTTGACGATTTTTAAAACTGATTTCCAGCTGCAAAAAAATTGTTCCCTAACCCCGCCATCCCATGTTCTGCGTCCGCGCAAAAAAATCTAGGCCTTCAAAACAAGTCGGACGCTTGTCCACTGCCCGTGGTAGTTTCTCGCATGACGGAGGCTAGCTGCACCATCCGGCCCCCATGGAACAGCGGCAGCAGAAAGCCGAAAGGCGAGCGCGGCTTCCCGCCCGCCACCTGCGAGGGAAGTGCCGACGGGCACGAACAAGCCTGGGCGAGCGAGCGAGGGTGCCGCGCGCAATCTCGCGATGGTGCCGTGCGCGGCTTGCTCGCAAGCGCGCGCTGCCTGCCCCGCGATCGCGGGCAGCTTGCCCCGCGACCCTGCGCCGCTTGCCCCGCGAGCGCGCGCTGCTTGCCTCGCCAGCGTGGGCAGTTTGCCGCGCGAGCCTGGGCTGCATCCTTGCCCGCGAGCGTGCGCTGCGCGCGCGCAGCCTGCCGCGCGCGGGCGAGCTGTGCCTGGTCCTCGCGAGTGGGTGAAGCATGGGCTGCTCGGGCATCCGCAGCCTCGCGCGCGAGAGTTCGATGCCTTGGCACGGAAGCGTGGGCAGCCTCGCGTGCGAGAGTGCCCAGCCTTGCCAAGCGAGCGAGCACAGCCTCGCGCGCGCAAGTGGCCAGGGCCTTGTCGTGCCATTTCTCGCACTAACGGAGCCGCGCGCTGGCTTGCTTGCTGCACCCGATGGTGCAGCGCGCAATCTCGCTTTCAGCGCGCGATGGTGCCGAGCGATGGCTAGCTAGATGCGCGCGCTGGATAGCATCCTGCGCGCGATGGTGCAGCGCGCATTCTCGCTCACCGCGCGCGATGGTGCCGCGCGCCGGCTTGCTTGGTGCGCGCGATTGGTGCTCGCGCTTGCGCGCATGCTGCGCGCGATGGTGCCGCGCGTTGGCCTGCTAGCTGCGCGCGCTGGCTTGCTTGCTGCACCCGATGGTGCTGCGCGCAATCTCGCTGTCCGCGCGCGATGGTGCCGCGCGATGGCTTGCTTGTTGCGCGCGATGGTGCCGCGCGCTGGCTTGCTTGTTGCGCGCGATGGTGCCGCGCGCTGGCTTGCTTGCTGCGCGCGATGGTGCCGCGCTTGCTGCGAGCGATGGTGGCGCGCGTAATCTCGCTGTCTGCGCGCGATGGTGCCGCGCGCAGGCTTGCTTGGTGCGCGCGATGGTGCCTCGCGCTGGCGCGCTTGCTGCGCGCGATGGTGCCTCGCGTTGGCCTGCTAGCTGCGCGCGCTGGCTTGCTTGCTGCACCCGATGGTGCTGCGCGCAATCTCGCTGTCCGCGCGCGATGGTGCCGCGCGCAGGCTTGCTTGCTTCGCGCGATGGTGCCTCGCGTTGGCGCGCTAGCTGCGCGCGATGGTGCTGCGCGCAATCTCGCTGTCCGCGCGCGATGGTGCCGCGCGCTGGCTTGCTTGTTGCGCGCGATGGTGCCGCGCGCTGGCTTGCTTGCTGCGCGCGATGGTGCCTCGCGTTGGCGCGCTAGCTGCGCGCGATGGGGCTGCGCGCAATCTCGCTGTCCGCGCGCGATGGTGCCGCGCGCTGGCTTGCTTGTTGCGCGCGATGGTGCTGCGCGCTGGCTTGCTTGTTGCGCGCGATGGTGCCGCGCGCTGGCTTGCTTGCTGCGCGCGATGGTGCGTCGCGTTGGCTCTGTTGCTGCGCGCGATGGTGCTGCGCACTTTCTCGCTGTCCGCGCGCGTTGGTGCTGCGCGCTGGCTTGCTTCCGCGCGCGATGATGGTGCCGCGCGCCGGCTCGCGCGC
>JAUJEM010000076.1:0-182541 GCA_030448935.1 Citrus cavaleriei
AAATCATTTATCGCTTGTTTCTCAGCAACATCACTGAAAGGAATTTAGATCTATTACAAACAAATGTAGGCAATTTTAGAACCCTAAAACTAATTAATTAATAAGCTTAATTAATTAAATTAAGCACAAAATTAATAAATGAAATTAATTTTCTGAAAATACTGTTAACAGTACCAAACAGTCACTGTTTATGGTACTATTTACAATATTGTTCATGGTTACTGTTCATCTGCATAAAAATATTAATTTTTTAAAACACAATAAAATTACAGAAATTAAATGACGCATAGATTTTTTACGTGGCTTGGATTAATCAATCATACATCTACGAGACCCCACCCAAATGAAAAGTAATTCATTAAGTTGAAATGTTACAACCTATGGATTTACTAAATTTAAGACTATCACTTACATTTTATCACCATATAGCTTACTCAACCTTAAATTAAATATACTTCTCTTGAATAATTGCTACCCCTTTTGATCCACGATCCTCAAGGCACTTCGCAAAGTAATCAATAACAATTCTTCAATGTCTAGTGATCCAAGATCCACATAAACTCTCCACATACATGAAAAGAAATAGTATTGTTATAAGACTTTGAATAAAGAAGATAAGAAAATAAATCAACAAAATATTATGCGCCAAATTCAGATTCTCTAGGGAGGAGGCTAAATTTTGCTTCTCTGTTTTATGCTTTGTGTTGTGCTATTTCAATTGTGAAATACCTCTCTTTATATTTGCACTAAGGTTTCACAAAAATTACAAGTCTTAAAAGACTTAGATTTTTTCTAAAGAAGAGTTTTTTTTCTCTTATAATTCCTATGAATCTGAATAGGAATAAATCTTATTTTCTTGCCTTGTTTGTCTCCCAAGACATATCTAGAGCATTTAATAAACTTCATATTTGAACCAACTTCTTGCTCTAAATAGATCTTATGTGCCAATTATAGAATCTCATCATTAATATACTTGTTAAAATAGACATCTAATTAAATTAGGAAACGAATATTCCTAATAAATTAGAATCTCACTAAATTAGGGAACTAATAAATTAATCCCTATTACAAGATATGCAATAAATAAAATTCCAATTTAACTAGACTTACCATAAGATGTCAACTCTATAAATAATGGACTTAACAATCTCCCTCTTTGGCATCCTTGTCGTAAAAGCAATTTTATACAAGTCTTCAATGAATCTTGGCGCCAAAATATAAATCTAAAACAAGCACAAACAACAACAAAGAACTAACCAAAATAATCAGCAATTAACATATTAGTTCATCAGATAAATCAAGGCAAGAATTTAAAAAAATCTATTGATTTTATTGATCAATAAATTGTAAGGCAACATAAAAAAAATCAATGAAAAGATAAACTCCCCTTAAAAACTAGAAAACCAAATATCTAAAAATTCTTGAACAAAAATAAAATCGCCTCCTAGAATGGAAATACTACTCCCCCAAACTTATTGCATCATGCAATTGAAGATTTGAAAACAAATTACTCACTTTCTTTTGCCAAAAGATTGCAAAAGGGAAGAAATTTGGCATGCAATTCACTGAAACAAGTAGTGAGGGTGGCAATATCACGACCTTATTTCAAAATTTCGGCCTCAAGACGAACAAGATTGGGATCAAAATGATGAAAAAGCATATTCAACGAGATCAGGATAAGGAATATGATCAGAAGGAGGAGAAGAGCGAACATGCACTACTAGAAAAACAGTCTTTACTGACACTTGCCTTGCGACACTTTATTAAAAAGTATCAGTAATTTCATGCATTTGGGGCATTTTCCGTGTTTAACAAACAAGTATCATAGATCACTGATATTATAGTGTCAGTATATTAAACATCAGAAATCATTGACGCTAAGGTATCAATAGCAAAAAAATTATCATTTTATTTTTGTTTTCGCCTCAACTCGAACCCAAGATCTCTAAACTTCAAACTTTTACTTTCAATCGCAAAACCGCTGAGCCTAAAAATTTTTATTTGTTTAATTATTAAAGTCTTAAAAATATAAAATATATCCATAGCAATCTAAACCTAAACCTAAACTTCTCCAAACTTCTAACGCCGCCTCTCTCATGAAGTCTCTGAAAATTAAAATTGAGAGAAAACAAAACTTCTCTAGTGTCATTTTGTAAGCTACCACGCCAACTAATTTTTGATGAGATTGGATGAAGAGGCAGAGAGAGATATCTTTGGTGGACTACGCTTCATCCTGAGACGACGACATATCAGAGCAGAAAGATGAACAATCACGAAACCCTAACGAACAACCACAAATTTCTACCCACCAACCTTCTCCTCCTACTCCGCTGGCAAATCTGACCTGGAGCTTGAACTTCGCTTGCGGTGCGGTAAGGCACCACCCTGTTGTGCCAGCAGCCAACTCCGGCATGTCAGCACATTCAACATAGCGTTCGGACTCATGTGCCTTCCAGAACCAGGGGTCTTCGAGCCTGCTGCGTATGATTAGCCAACCTTGCGGCTCATTGACGAAATCCAGTTCGAATTCCGGGGGTGGGCGTCTGGGTCCTAACCAGATCTTCCTTACTAAGAGGTTGATAAGACCTCAGGGTAAGAAAGTGAAGGAGATGAAAGGGGAACGTGGTACAGATCCTTAACTAAGAAGTACTCTTTAGCAGGTTCCAACAAAAAGTCAAGATCTATTGACGTTCGGTAATTTCTCTTTTCCTCTTTTAATTTTGATTAAAATTCAATATAATTATATTCAACTAATTTTAGGGTTTCTCATTTGTGGCAAGGAAAATCTAGATTGTCGACTTCAAATCAATAGCTGAAAAATGTGGCGCCGCCTTCATTACACCACCGGCTTTCAAAAAACATCTGATGCTTCTGTTCTCTTGAACTTGGCCTCTATGCTTGTGGTTTCAAGAACGGACGGTGCCTCTTGAGTTGCGATTGTAATGGTGAACAAATTAAAGGGTACTATTGATGGGTAAGATAGTTACTACAGTATATCCTTTCGCCATTAATAAATAATTTTTTTTATTACTTTATTGAATTGCATAAGCTTACGATCTTACTTACTCTAGACTTGATAAATATAAAATTATGGGTGAGTATTGTCTATACGATTGTTGATTTTTTGGGTGAGTACTATTTTTTCCCATTGTGGAAGAGCTGTGAATTGATTAGTTGATCTCAAGATAATCATTATATATTTGGCTAACTTCTGATACTTAGCTACCATGTGAATAATGGGTGGCAGTACCCCTAACCTTTTCGTTCTCGGTTCTTACATCATTCTTCTACTCAATTCAGTACTTCATCTTGATTTCAATTTTTTGATTAATCAGCACATTTGGCGGTAGAAGTTCAAATTATTATATGGGGATTGATGATATTCGAGTTGCTGGACACTTGATTTTGAGGTGAAAGATTAATTAATAGTTTACGAAATTATCTTTGAAAATTTGAGGATTGATAGACATTGTTGTTGTGAACTTGGTTGTTTCGAACTTGACTAAATGACTTTCAATTGATTTGAAAGTTTGATTAAACTAAGTTTAAATGAGAACATTTTAATTCTGGAAATTTTGGAATGAATTGGGTTTATATTTGATTTTGAATGGATTTCTCAATATGGTTGGTTGTCCAATTTTATTAGAAATTACATATGTACCATGTTTGATATTGCAAACGTATAGTCTAACAGAGTTAGAATAAGCTGAAATTCGGATAAACTACACTTCTATTTGCATACTTTGAATCTGGAAAATTTATTTTGATTGAACTTGTAATTTATTTTTAATGATTTTTCAAACTCTGCTGCCGCTGCAGTAACTTCTTTTGACAGAACTGTTCATTAATCTTTGATCCTATCAAACACTAGCCTAATGATATCGGAATAGCCTCAAATTTTAATATGTTGTTGACTTATATGTCCACTTAAAATCTGGAAAGTATCATTCTGATATATTTAGTATTTTAAATTTAATAAATATTCAAACACTTGCTGCTACTTTTACAGTTTCACATGCAATTTTAACTTATATAGTTTTATCATGTGAGAAGCAAATGTAGAGTTGTCCAAATGACTTGGAAATTTTATTTGTGGTGCATTGACATGTCTAATTATGTTTTGTAAGTTTCATAGCATTCCAAATTGAATTAAAGAAAATCTTAAATTCAAGCTGTCAATGTTTCCTATTAAATCTGATTAGTGATAAATCTACTAACTTGCAGTACTTTTCAGGAAAAAAAAATGTGTCAACACTGTGAATTACAATGGGAGAAGAAAGTACCAAAGGCATAAATCTTTTTTCATTATATTTGGGACTATTCTTAAAGGTTAGTCTTTTCCTTTTTCCTTTTTTTCTTTTTTATTTAAGGTAATCATATTCATTTTAATTTTGCTTGATTTTGCGTGATAGTTGATACAAGCCCGTCCTAGCCATTGCAAAATTGACACTAAAAAGGTTCCAGTTTTTCATATTGTAGTTTGAAAAGTCTGCAATGTTTGCTATGCGGATGCCCCATTTGAATGTTGGAGCCCAAAAATGAATGGTTTTAGGACCAGCCGGGTGGTTCCAGAAAGCTAGGAGCTTGTTTGCTATTCTTTTTAATTGAACTAATTTAACTTAAATATTAGCCCGATTATTGATTTTTATGGTTTGCGATTGATTTGAGTTTGACATTCTTGTTTTGTGTTGGTTTGAGTTTGACATCCTAGTTTAAGACTTTGAAGGCTTCCAAGAAATGATTTTGGATGATGAGCATATGAGTAATAGTTTGAAAATTAATTTACTGTATCAAATATATACTTAGTGTAGCATATTAATTTTAAGAACTGTGGATTATTCCATGAATATTCTAGTAAATGGTTATGTTATATATGCATGTCTTAATATATAATAATTATATTTTGAAGTTTGTTTTTTTTTAGTTTAGGAAAAATGTTTAAAGTGATTTTGGGTTATGATGTCAATCAAGTTAAAGCAACATTACTTGTGAGTGGAAATATATAATGATTATATTTTTATTCTATTTTTTTTTTATCTTCTTAAAGTTTTATAATTAGGCAAAATTAATGAATACTTAATTACAATTTAGGGTGATATTCTTTAAATGGTCCACATGAATAGATTTAAGTAGTATAATAAATCTCATACTCATTTTATAAAGGCTTAACTAAGTTTGCAAATATTATTTCTTTTAGTAGTAATAATTTTGGATCGAACTCTCAAATTATTGAAATATTTTATGTCCAAACTTTATTATGCCTAATATAAATATGGAGATTCATAGTTATTTTATGCCCAGTTTAAGGAAACTGCAGTTTGAGGACTTATTTTTTGCCTTGTTAAATAAGCTTTTAAAATGAATAAATTGAGGAAATGAGTGGTGATTTATTTATAATAGAACATTTGTAATAGCTTTTAACTATGCACAAAAATCATTTGGTATATATAGATAGAGTAACATGCTTGTGCTGAAAGTAGATATTACATTGAAAACTTCTTGTCTGCTATAGTTTGCTATATATATAACATTTACCAAAAGAGAATAATTGAGTTTATTTATAAATAGCTTATGAGTATTTTTTTCTTTCGAACAAAATAATTTTATTTTTGTTAATTGTTGTTTCTCTAATGGCTGGATATTGGCAGCTAATTTTTTTTTCTTTTCCATGTATTCATATGTAGATTTGATCAATGTATTTGAAGTGTTTATTCCTCAACTTCACTTATATCCTAACCCATACAGTCTATTGAATGGAGAAGTTGTTGGTGTGATAACGCAATTATACTACTCATATTCAAAGAGTGAAAGGCAGTAATCCTTCTCAATTTAGCTTCTAGATTTATTAAATTTAGCCACAAGTAGTAGACATTTGATTGGATGGTAGAAATTGTTATGTATTGAATTTGGATTATTTAGTTATGAGAGTAGGATATCTCATATTTTTGTTATTGAAGTTTTGGAATTTGTAATATATACTAATAATATTTAAATGTGAAATGAAAGATTTTGTGATATAAATCAATTTCTTTTTGTTATTTTGTGGTGCCTTTTAATTTTACCAATAAATCAATAGGCAATGATCTAATTCAATTTTTTATTTTTTTAAAATAAATTAACTAGTGATACCACGGTAACAGTAATCATAGACACTAATAAAATATCAATAACTACTAACACTATAGTGTCATAATATCGGTGATACTGTAGTAATAGTAATCACTAACACCACTTACAAGTGTCACTATTTTTCTGACTCCTAGATTACTGACACAATTAACAAGTGTTAGTAAAAGTAATTTCTGACACTATTCTAAAGTCAGTAAAGACCATTTTTCTAGTAGTGATGAGTTGCAACAAAGGTAGGAAGATCACGAATAGCACTTAGACATGCCCTATTGTTGACTGTTCGTGAGGGATCGTTTGGTGGCGGTTGGTGATCGGCGATGGTAGAAGGAACAGTGGCAGTAGTGGTGGTGATCCTAGGGTCAAAAGTGGAAGGTCCAAAGTTAAGACTATCTTCACTGGGATCACTTTCAATGGAGTCATTGTCACTTGAATGCATGGATTCCTCAGGAGGTACTTGTCCAAATTTGGGAATAGAATCATCATCATCATTAAGAATATGAATCTTATGAGGTTGTCCACAACCAGGATAAAGGTAGGGTGGAAGAGTGCGACAGCGCTTTGAATTAGGTTGAGCAAGATTGTCATTGATCTCAGCAATGAATTGGTGCCCCATTAAGTTTTTCCACTTCTCTTAACCATTGTTTTATTTTTCAAGAAGTTCTTTATAGCTTGAATGAACTTATTTTTCAAGTTTTAAGGTTTCCCTCATCTAAACGTCAAATTCTTTTACAAAGGTTTCCAAGGGATTGGATCTTGTTTATTGAAGAAAAAGTGTTGGCTTGATGGGTTTGATTTTCGAAGAGGTTCATTATGGTGGCAGACATGTTTTTGGGTACCTGGCTAATTATAGTCTTGAAAAATTAATCAACCTGCTTGGTTTTATCATTTGATAATAAATTTGTTTTCTTTTTTGTTTTCGTTCTGTTAATTTATATTCACAAAATCATTCCCAAAGCCCTTATGAAAAAAGAGGCATGCAATGAGATCATCTACCTAGCTCCTTACCTTTAAAATATGATGTAGGATAGTTGTGTATCACAAGCAGGAAATCTTTCGGAAGCTATAATTTGGGCTACAGTTGTCTATTTTAGGCTTATAATATACCATTTTGAAGCTTGCGATGAGATGCATCTAACCTAGAACTGCGCCATTCTGCCCCATGGTCGAACTAGAAATTCGGTTTCTTTCCTAATCGCTTTTCAATTTTAGCATATTTTACTATTTTTCTTGTTTCTTCTAGGATTTTATATTTTTCTATTTTTCTTGAATACCTTAATAAATCACTTTAATTGGGTTTAACCTTATATGATAGTTTGTAATATATAATTATTCAAATATAAGCCCAACGTTAGATTAAGGATCCAACAACGTTGGATTATTGAAGATCCAGCAATCTCCCACTTAGGCTATATGTGTAACCTTATAATTATGTTTTGTAAAAATAACCGTATAAGCTCAACTTTACTATCATTACTGAAATGTATTTATAATCAATTTGGTCCATCAATCATACCAACATAGGATCAAAACGACCTTTGTTACAATTGTCATGACTCGACCATCAATAGTTATTATACCAATACAACTGAATGACATTGACTATGATGTGGATGTGTAGCACGGAAATTTCATGCAATGTGATCTTAACGTGCATATTTCTAACTGGTCCACTTTGAACTTTTGTTAGATTAAACTATATCAAATCAGGGTGTGAATATTTTAAAACTTTATTTTTGTAGAAAATAACCTGAAATATCAATAAATTAAAATAACTTTAAAATGTCTATATCATAAAAGCATTCAAAATCACAAACTCTAACTAAAATTAATTTTCCTTTAATGACACAACACTTGTATGAGCAATGTAACAAGTAAAACATTTTGGGTGACAATCATTTACTAAGTGGTCCTTAATAATGGAGTTTGTGGCAATGTGCTTTATAAACAACTGTCTACTTTGAATTCTTTCTTTAACAACTGGAAACTTGATGTCTATATGCTTTTACTTCGTCGAGTTCTTGTTGTTATTGGCATATAGCACGACTGATTTATTGCCACAAAATAACTTCAGTGATATATCATCACCATCTACTCCACGCAACTTCAAGACAAAATTCTATAGTTATATTCCATGATCGGATGCCTCATAACATGTTGTGAACTTTGTTGCAATCATAAAAGAGGCTATAAGAGACTGTTTTGCACTCTTCTAGGAGACAATACTCTCAACTAGCAGATATATCAATTCCGAAGTGGATTTCATCCTATCCTGGCATCCTGCAAAATCAGAGTCAGTATACCTGACGATCTCAAGTTGGTTCAACCTCCGATATGTGAGCATGTAGTCTTTTGTTCTCTATGGATAATGCGTGACTCGTTTGACTGCTTTCCTATGGTTTACTCCTGGATTACTTAAAATATCTGTCTAACATCCATGTAACGTATGTAATATCTAGTTGCATATAAACTTGAGCATACACCATACTTCCTACTACAAATGCATAAGGGATTTTCTGCATTTTCTTTTCTTCAAAATCATTCTTAGGCAACTAATTAGGACTAAACTTGTCTCCTTTACCAATAGGGGTATCACTTGGTTTGTAATTTTGCATGCCATATCTTTGAGAACCATTTTCGATATAGCTCTTTTGTGATAATCCAAGAATACCCTCCCTGTGTATCTGTATGCCTAATACAAAAAAGGCATCACCAAGATCTTTCATCTAAAAATTCCTAGCTAGAAATCTCTTGGTGTCACACAATAACCTATATCGTTGCTAGCAAGCAAAATGTCATCTACAAACTAGAAAAATATACTTGCTCCCACAGAACTTATGTTATATACAATCATCGACCAAATTCATCTCAAAGACAAATGAGATGATCATTTGATGAAACTTGAAATATCATTGTCGAGATGCTTGCTTGAGTTCGTACATGGATTTCTTAAGTTTGCAAACCATATTATTTAGATTTCCTAACACAAAATTTATTGGTTGCACCATATAGATTGTCTCATCAATGTCACCATTGAGACACACTGTCTTCACATCCATCTGATGTAACTCAAGATTGAAATGCGCCACTAATTAGGGGTGTTCGCGGATCGAATTTTACGGATTAGACATCAATCCATATCCGATCCATGATTTTACGGATTATAAATTTTCAATCCATCCAATCCGCAGATTGGTGAAATTCAATCCCAATCCAAATCTAATTCGTACGCCTGTGGATCAGATGCAGATTTGACTCAATCCATATCCAATCCACTATTTTGCCGATTGGTTTGCGGACTGAAAATTTTTAATTATGTCTAATCCACAAACTCACTAAATAAAAAAATTTAATTTAAAAATAATTTACTACTGATCAAATTTAAAATTAAATAAGATTTAAATAGATTAATTGTCTAAATAAAGATAGAAAATACATTTAAAGTTTCAAAATATAACACACCAAAAAGAAAAAAGAATCTCATTCATTTAGATCAGTACATGAAAATTAATTATTGAAGAAGTTATATTTATTTATTTGTTTATTTAATTATTTTTATTTTTTATTATTATTGGATAAAATATAATATAGTATTAATGCAACTTTATTTTTAACTTATTTATTTACTAGTAAGTACTAATTCCATATTTACAAGTTTTATTTTTTAATTAAATAAATACTTTTTTTTTTGCGAGTTCGCAGATTTTTACAGATTTACAGAAGTAGATTCATATCCAATCCATCGATTGCGGATTATCAAATTTTCAATCCAATCCAATCCACGGATCAGATTTTTAGGGATTGAATTTCTACGAATCAAACGGATTAAGTGGATTGGATTGGATTCTGAGCACCTCTACCACTAATGCCATTATTATCCTAAAAGAGTCTTAAAAAAAAAATGAAGAGAAAGTCTCTTTATAGTTGATACATTTTTTCTGTGTAAAGCACTTCATGATAAGACGCGCCTTATACCTCTCTAATTACCTTTCCAATCTCTCTTGGTCTTACGTATCCATTTGTAACCAATAGATTTCACACCTTCTGGCAATGGGATAAGATCCCATACATTATTGTTTTTCATGGACTTCATCTCCTCATTCATTACATCAATCCACTTATGAGAGTTAGAACTTTTCATGGCATAGTGGCCAAGACTTGTCCTCTATATGCTACGACGTGGTGGCTGTTGCTTTGCTGCCTAAAACCTTAGAACCGGTGGTGGCCGTTGCTGCTGCCGGCCTAAACCCTTACACAGAATGTCCAAACAATTTTGTCTTTAAAAACAAATGGCCACAATTTTTCTTAAATTCAATGATACCAGATTTGAGAAAACCAAAAACTTTATTCATTAATCAAAAATAAATTTGATTCTCAATAATTCAATATGAAGAGACTTTAATACACTTATTATAGTAATAATCTTTTGGTGAAAACCATCACCTATAATTCAGGAACATTCATGTTGTATCACTAAGAATCAATAAACGAATATGCGGAAGTATACCTAAATCCATAGTGCTTAATTGCTCTCTAAAATCTTGTGATTGGCTTTCCAAATTAACATGTTCTATGTGCTTTCTCTCTGACGATAGGATGTTAGAAATAATAGAATGATACATGTGATCTGGGGACTATAACCATTTATATAGACAACTTTTCTTATTGTCTTTTGCTATTCTTATTTCAGCCCATCATAGAAATAGAAATTACCCATAAGTTTGTTGAGTGTTAGAAAGTGTATATTTATAAAGGAGAAAATCGTCATTTTACATTTCAAGTCTTACTAACACCCTTACTTTATGTATTTAAGTCTCTTGTGATTTAATTATGTGTGTTTTATTTTAATTAAGTATTTTATGTATTTTAGGGGCATCATGGTCATTTTACAATGAACGAGAGATCAGACAGCAAAACAGACATCACTTTTGAACTCAGGATAGTCGAAAACCTTAGGAGGAGCATAAAGGAAAAATGAAATTGTTCACATGTACGATATTATTCACATGTATGGTACTGTCCATGTTATTGTTCACGATACTGTTCATATATACGGAATGATGACGTGACATTGACCGAAGATGTGGCTTTGACTGATGAGGTGTCACGATTCTATTGGACTGAAATTCTTATTTACTATTGATCGGTGACATAGCAGCATGTTAGTGGACCAAAAATCGCGCGTACGGTATATGCATATACACGGAATTATTTACAACCAAACCGCGTGGTCAAACCGTGTTACTATTCAAACCACGTGGTCAAACCGTGTACTGTTGACTGATGACGTGGCGTAATCCTGAGCATCCAAAATGTTTTTAATCCGATGGCCATGATTTACTCAGTGTATCTATAAAAAATGGACTCTCCCCCCTAATTTGACATCCTTGAATTCATTTTTGAGTTCTATTTTCTGTAATTCCTTCTCCATCTTGTATTTTCTACGTATTTTAATAAATTCTCATTTTACCCCTAGTTCAATTATGAGTAGCTAATTTTCTTTCAAGTTTCGGTTGAAAGTGAAGTCTCAACATGTGCCATGGGCTTTATTTGGTAAATTTATTTTCTCTTCCCCTCTAATTATTGTGGATGTTTTGACTTTTCGTCGACAAATAGTAATAATCTTGTCTAGATACCGCACTAGTTTAACCGGCTCCCTAGTACAAGGTTATTACTATTTGGCACGATAAGCCCTTAACACCATATTGATTAGAGTGTGGTTCATGAGGAGTGAAATCTCTCCTCATGATTTAATTGGTATTAATAAGAAATATTTAACCCATGGTGCATGTTGATGCAGATCCAGATACCCAAATGTTTCATTTCAATAGAATTCGCTTTAATTTATTCCAGCCATTCTAATTTAAATTTTAGGATATTCCAAATCATTTTCACCACAAATCCAACCACCTACTTAGAAAATTAATTCTACACATAATTAAAATCATCCTCCTCGTGGGATCGACACTCGTCACCATTGATCTATTCTACAATATATTTGTGCACTTGCGAGTTCAATAAAATTTGCATAATAAGTTTTTGACGTCGTTGCCGGGGAGGTAAGTTATTTTAATTCGTAGAATTAATTTTTGTAAATAATTTCTTTTCGTAGTTTTCTTGTAATTTTTTTTATTTAAAAGAAAAAAAGTGAATCTATATTTTCAGGTAAGAATTTCTTTTCTTTTTCTCTTCTTAAAAATTCTGTAATTTAATTTTCAAGTTATTTTTCTTTACAATTTTTCGTTTATCTTATTAATTTATTTTTAGTTAATTTATTTCACGTCTTTTTTAGTGTGTTTTTATAGAAAGGTTGTAACAGCGTGATACGGTTAATATAGTAATTTCTCCTTCTTCTTTATTTTTATTTGTTTTGTTCTCATTTTTTGTGTTCTTTGCATGCATGGTCGAAGGTCATTATTACCTAATCTTGAGCCTATAGACCTTGAACTCGAAAAAACACTTCGCACACACAAATACGTGGCAATTAAAAATAAAATTGAAATGGATTTGCAACAACAACAACAAGCACCACAGGAGAGGCCATTTAAGGAATACTTTAGTCCCTTAGCTAATTTGAGCACACCATGCATAAGATACCCAAATGTAGCTGCTAGGAGTTTTGAGTTAAAACCTAGTGTGCTAAATTGTCTCCCAACATTCTATGGCCTAAAAAATGAGGACCCATATAATCATTTGAATGATTTTCATGCTGTTTGTCAAACTTTTAAATATGAGAATTTTTCAGATGATGATGTTAAACTTAGATTATTCTCATTTTCTTTAAAGGATAGAGCTCGTTCATGGCTCAATACATTGCCTGCTACTAGCATTACATCATGGGAACAAATGGTAACAAAATTTTTGAATAAATACTTCCCAGTGTATAAAACCAATGCTATTCGCAGGGAAATTTCAGAGTTTACCCATAAAGAAGACGAGCAGTTTTTCGAAGCATGGGAGCGATTTAATTGGCTACTTTTGAAGTGTCAACATCATGGGTACGAGAAATAGCACCAATGCCAATACTTTTTGGAGGGATTATTGCCACATGTGCAAGAATGGTTAATGGCAACAAGTGGAGGAGAGCTAATGTCAAAAAGTGCATCAGAGATTTGAGATTTCTTCCAGCGACAAGCAGATAATTCCCAACAACGGAGTCGATCGCTCAGGAATACTAAAAGAATTAAAGGAGTAAATGAGGTTCACATTGAAGGTTTTTCCCGACAAATAGCATCGTTAACAACTGTTAAATCAACAGAACCACATGACCATGACTCATACTCAGATCAAGCCAATGCCATAGGTGTAATGAGAAAGCCATCAAATTACAACCCATACTCCAACACATATAACCCTGGATGGAGAGACCACCCCAATTTTTCATGGTCTCAAGGATTCCAACACAATGTACCAGCAGCTCCAGCTCCACCAATGCAATCAATTCCTCAAGTTCCTCAAGCCTCTCAGCCACCATTTAGACCATACAATCAGAACTAGAACTACTCTCAACCCAGACCATGGGAGGATACATTCCAGAATCTCAAGAATCTTACTCACTCAACGATTGAGCAACAAAACTGCACCATTGATGAACTACAAAATGAGATGAGAGCATGCTTCAACTCACAAGCCCAATCAGTTTCAAACCTCGAGAAGATGGTGGGACAGCTTGCTTCTTCCGTTCAAACCTTGGCAATGGCTGTTGAGAAAGGTAAATTTCCAAGTCAACTAGTGCCTAATCCTAAAGGAGTGCATGAAGTAAGTACCAGTTCACCTCAGCAGCACGGAGAGGTCAAAGCAGTCATGACCTTACGAAAAGGGAAAGAAGTCGACAACAAAGTGGAGATGCCGGTGACAAAAATAAATCAAATTGTACCTGTGAATGTTGAGGACTCATCATTAGAGGAGAAAGAAGAAACCACGAGAATACGTTCCTAAAGCTCAATTTCCTAATAGGTTAGCTAAAGGAAAGAAATGAAAATGTAGAGGTGATATTTTTGAAATCTTCAAACAGGTAAGTGTTAACATCCCTTTGTTTGTTGCTATAAAATAAGTACCATCTTATGTCAAGTTTCTTAAAGATCTTTGTACTAAAAAGAGAAACATTCACGTTCAAAAGAAGTTTTTTTAACAGAAAATGTTAGTTCTACACTCCAACACAAAATTCCTCTAAAATATAAATACCCAGGCTCCCCCATTATCTCATGTAGTATAGAAAACCACACAATTGAGAATGTTTTGTTGGATTTAGGAGCTAGTGTAAATTTGTTGCCTTATTCAATATTTGTAAAACTTGGACTGGGAGAATTACACCCAACTCCAGTGGTGTTACAGCTTGCAGATCGGTCCACGAAAATACCTCGTGGTATTGTGGAGGACAGCTTATCTAGGTAGACAAGTTTTATTTTCCTGTTGATTTCATTGTAATTGACACTCAACCAATCCAGGATTCAAGGAAGCACATCCCCATTATCCTAGGCCAACCTTTCTTGGCAACTGTCGATGCTCACATTCAATGCAGGACTGGAAATATGCAGTTGTCCTTTGGCAACATGACTATGGAGTTAAACATTTTCAACATTGTCAAACAACCTCACAATGCAGATGATGGAATTGTTGATGTGGATTTAATAGAAGAAATAGTTGATAATACTTTTCTTTCAAACCTTAGTGATGATCCTTTACAAACATGTTTAACTCACTTTAGTTTTCATTTTGATATTGACAGATCAGTCGATGAGGTCAACACTCTACTTGACTCAGCACCATCCATGGACACTAATAAATGGAAGTTAAGAGTTGAACAACTAACACCATCAGAAAAGAAACTCATCCCATCATCAGAATCACCACCGAAACTCGAGGTCAAACCATTACCCAACACTTTAGAATATGCATTTTTGGGAGAAGAAAGTACTATGCCGATAATCTTCTCATCATCTCTAAATGACAAACAAAAAGGTAAGTTATTGGATGTTTTAAAAGAGCACAAAGGAGTATTAGGATGGACCATAGCCGACATAAAAGGTATAAACCCAGCAGACTGCATGCATTACATTCACCTTGATGAAAATGCTAAACCTACTAGGGAAATGCAACGTCGGTTAAATCCTAACATAAAAGAAGTTGTTAGAACTGAAGTCCTTAAGCTATTAGACGCATGTATCATTTACCCAATTTCTGATAGTTCATGGGTCAGTCCTGTACAAGTTGTCTCCAAAACGTTAGGAGTCACAGTAGTTACCAATGCTGATAATGAATTGATACCCACTAGAGTGACTACAGGATGGCGTGTATGCATTGATTATAGAAAGTTGAATTATGTCATACGTAAACACTATTTTTCTTTACCATTTATTGATCAAATGCTTGATAGATTAGCAGGCCATGAATTTTATTGCTTTCTAGATGGCTACTCAGGATACAATCAGATCCCCATAGCACCAAAAGATCAAGAGAAGACCACTTTTGCTTGCCCTTTTGGCACATTTGCATATAGGAGGATGTCATTTAGATTATGTAATGCACCTGCCACATTTCAACGATGCATGTTAAGCATTTTTTCTAATATGGTTGAACGATTCCTTGAAGTCTTTATGGATGATTTTTCTGTCTTTGGTGATTCATTCGATCAATGTTTGCATCATCTAACACTAGTTCTGCAGAGATGTACAGAGAAGAATTTGGTCTTAAATTGAGAAAAGTGTCATTTTATGGTAAAACAAGGTATTGTTCTCGGTCACATCATTTCGAGCAAAGGTATTGTGGTTGACAAAGCTAAGTTGGATCTCATTTCCAATCTTCCTTCACCTAAAATAGTCAGAGAAGTAAGATCTTTCCTTGGGCATGCTGGTTTTTATATACGTTTCATTAAAGATTTTATTAAAGTTTCTAGACCCTTGTGTAATCTACTTGCTAAGGATGTATCTTTTGTCTTTGATGATTCATGTCTTGTGGCATTTGAAAAACTAAAGTAATTGTTGACATCATCACCTATCATTCAGCCCCCAAACTGAAACTTACTATTTGAGCTCATGTGTGATGCATCTGATTATGCAGTAGGAGCAGTATTAGGACAGAGAGTTGATCGAATTCCCCATGTTATTTATTATGCTAGTATGACATTGAATGATGCACAGTTGAACTATTCAACCACTGAAAAAGAAATGATAGCAGTAGTGTTTGCATTAGAAAAATTTCGATCTTATCTCATTAGTTGTAAAATAATTGTATTCACAGATCATGCTGCTCTTAAATATCTTCTCACAAAGAAATATGCAAAAGCTAGACTAATTCATTGGGTGATACTTTTGTAGGAATTCGACTTGGAATTTAAAGATAAGAAAGGCACAGAAAATGTTGTGGCTGACTATCTCTCTCGTCTCAATTTTGACACAATTACAGAACCATTAACATTGAATGAGTCATTTCCAGATGAACAATTAATGAGTGTGGAAGTATTACGATGGTATGGTGATATAGTTAATTATCTTGTTACAGGTCAACTTCCAGAGTATTGGATCAAGCAAGACAAGGCCAATTTTTTTGCAAAAATAAAGAATTTCTTTTAGGATGACCCTTATCTTTTCAAGTATTATGCAGATCAAATTGTTAGACGATGTGTCCCAGAAAGTGAAATTCATAATATTCTTTCATTCTGCCATGAACAAGCTTGTGGAGGCCATTTCAGTGCTAAGAAAACAGCTACTAAAGTTTTATAATATAGTTTCTATTGGCCAACTATATTTCGATATGCTTAAACTTTCTGTTCTTCATGTGATAGGTGTCAACGAATAGGGAGCATTACACGAAGGAATATGATGCCACTAAATCCAATTTTAGTGGTTGAGATTTTTATTGTATGGGGTATCGACTTCATGGGACCCTTTCCCCCTTCTTTTGGCCATCAATATATATTGGTTGCTGTTGACTACGTATCGAAATGGGTAGAAGCAATTCCATGTAGAACCAATGATTATAAGGTGGTGATAGGATTTTTGAAAAGCAACATTGTTTCACGCTTTGGATTCCCTCGAACAATAATCAGTGATGGTGGTGCCCACTTTTGTAACAAAGCATTCAAAGCTCTTTTGACAAAGTATTCCATCACTCACAAAGTGGCGATAAAAAATCATGTTCTTTAGGAATGGTGTCTGATAACAGGGAAGATAAGATTCAATTCATTAGGGATGGCTTGAATAAGGATTCATTGAATGATATCATTTTGTCTTTTGAAACGCATCTCAGTGGATATGTACAAGGAGCGATTCTCCAGTTATGGCCATTATTCCAGAAAGAGCATGCACGATATAGTCTTGGGAATCTGACTATAAACGACCCTGTTTGCCAGTTTATAAGAAAACTGGATGGGAAGCCTATCATCGACCCATAGAGGACGTTCAAACCGTTTCTGGACGTAAAACCAGAGGAAGATGTGAGCCACAATCGCAACTACCTGTAAATATCATTTTACTTCACTGTTGTTTTATTTCATTGTTGTTTTATCATTTGCATTATTGTTTTTAATAATTTTATTTTATCATTGTTTGTTTTCTTTTCTTTTCTTTTACTGTTTCCTTTTTGACTCTCGAGCCATGTGTTTTACGCGTTAATTGACACAAACATGCTAACTTATACACAGCTGTGACCCACTATCACCAAGATTCTTAAAGATGATTTTTTGTTAAGCACTTACAAATTTGTTTTGAGAAGTATCTCAATGACAGCTACTCCTAATAAACAATTCAAGAACATTTGTGTACTTTCTGGATTTAACTATGGCAAACATAAAGAGTTCGTTGAGGCAGCCATAGATCTTGGTCGAAGCAAAGTGGAGAGAAAATTACACTTGGTGTAAGGAGGAGGTAATCGAGGGTTATCAAAATTGGTCTCAGAAGCTGCTTTTTGTCAAAGGAAGCCAAGTGTCAGGCATCATCCCAAGAGCCCTAAAACCTTTGGCCTGTTTGTCTGACTCACCGACTGGAAAAGCGTTAGTCGTCTCAGGTATGCAAGAAGAATAACTGAAATGCTTAATCATGCTGATGCTTTTATTTTCCTACCAGGAGATCTTGCAACTCTAGATGCACTTATCACATTAGCATCTTGGGCCCATATGAACATTCACCAGAAACCCATCGGTTTGTTAAATGTCAATAACTTTTATGATGGCTTCATCGCATTTCTTAACCATGCAATAAAAAACTATTTCATTCCTTCCACAGCGAAAAAACTTTTTATTTGTGCTCACACTGCTAATGAGCTACTTGATCTGTTACAAGCTTATAGACTAGAGCCAGACCGCAGGACCTTTATTTTAGAGTGTCCAAATAATGATGGTAACAGTAGGCGCAGTAAGAAGTGCAAATTAGATTTAACTCTCCGCTTGTAAATATTTTCTTCTGTGTTCAACCACCAGTTGATGTCTTCTAAACTCTACTTATTTCCTTTAAAACATTGAGGACAATGTTTCGTTCTGGTTGGGGGAAGGGAATAGTTGACAATTGTGGAATCTTGGTTAAGTTTTTACTAATTTTTTATTGTAGAGACTAACCGTGGCTAACTTTTTGTGTTGAAGATGGCTGAATATGGAGTGTAGTGACTCTAGAAATGCATCTTCTTGGTTTGAAAGTAAAAAAAAAACAAAAAAATTCCAGACATTTTCTTTTTCTTTATTAAGCTTTGACAATCATTTTTTTTAACTTCTTCTTTCTAATTTCTCCTTTATAAATATACACTTTCAAATTTTTGAGTCGAAGATGGCTGATTATCTATTGATGATTTAATTGGCTCACTTATTTCCTATGAATAGGATTTAACAGTTGAAAAAGTGAACCGAGAAAAAAACAAGAGCATTGCTCTTCAAGCTTCAAGATTGGAAAGCGATGAAAAAAGTGAATCCGAAGTATGAAAATATGAGTATGATAGCCAAAAAATTCAGGAAGTTTTTCAAGAAATCTAATAAGTAAAGAAAGCTCAGGAACTTTAAAAACCAAAAGAAAAAGAATGAAGCAATCATATGCTTTGAATGCAAGAAGCTTGGGCACATAAAATCAGAATTTCTTCTCCTCAACAAGGCTAAAAAGAAAGTTATGGTTGCAACGTAGAATGATAGCGATGAGGAGGCCTCAGATGAGGAAGAATCATATGAAGTGTTAAACCTGGCACTTATGGCAATAAGAGAGAAACTTGATGAGGTAAATTATCTTCCTTTTTATGATGTGTTGTTTGAAGCATTTACTAAATTGCACAATGACTTTAAAAAGATAAAAATGAAAAATGCTTCTTTTAAAAAGAAAATGTAGAACTTTCAAATAAAAATGAGTATTTGAATGAAAAGATCAAGTGCCTAGAAGTAGAAAACAAAAGTTTGCATGAAGAATTACATTCTTTAAAGAAAAGCAAGACGTTTCATTTAGGAATGATTTGAAAAAAAAATGAAATGCTCATGAAAAAGAGTGATAAGCTTAATGATATTATCTTAAAATTTACAAATAGGCAAAAGATTTAGATAATTTGCTTGGCTCTCAAAAATGTGTTTTTGATAAAGGAAGTATTGGCTATAAGTCAAATTTGAAATAAAAGTATTGCTAGAATTACTTTGTTAAGGCTACCTCCATTAATGATCAAATTATATGTCATTATTGCAATAGAAACAGTCATATGAGTTATAGATGTCTAGTTAAGAGAAATATATATTATGGAATCAAATGTATTTGGGTACCAAAATGAGCCCATTGCTAACACTTAAGGACCTAAAAAGTTTTGGGTACCCAAAACTTGAGATTTCTTCTGCAGTGATCAAAGAAGAGGAAGAAAAAATGGTACTTGGACAACGAATGCTCGAGTCATATGACAAGCAATTAGTTTTGGTTTTTGAGTTTTACTAATATAAAAAATAGTGGAGAACTATCCTTTGGATATAATTCAAAAAGAAAGATTATTGGTAATGGTAATGTCGGTAAAGATTCTTCTATCTTTATTAAAAATATGTGTTTAGTTGAAAATTTGAAATACAACTTGCTTAGTATTAGTTAGTTGTGCGATAATGGCTATATAGTTATTTTTTATAAAACAAAATATGTCATTGAGAATGCATGTGATCGCAAAGTTTTGTTTGTTGCAAAAAGATGCGTTAATGTATATACCATTGATATAGATTGCACATGTCACATGATAAATGATTTTCGGCATTACATAATGATGGTTGGTTGGATTTGATTTCAAAGATTTCTAAAAATGATTTGGTTAAAGGACTTCCAAAGATTGGTTTTTAAAAGGATAGGGTTTGTGAAGGTTGTCAATTTGGAAAGCAAATCAAAACTTCTTTCAAAAACAAAAATCATGTCTCTACTTCAAAACCGCTTCAACTATTTCACATGAATTTGTTTGGACCTTCTAGGTATGCAAGTCTAAGTGGTAAATATTATGCATTTGTAATTGTTGATGATTTCTTTGGATACACTTGTATATTGTTCTTAAGAAATAAGGATGACGCCTTTGATGCTTTTAAAATTTTCTGTAAAAAGGTTAAAAATGAAAAAAGAGTATGTTATTTCTTACATTTAAAGTGATCATGGTAGGGAATTTGAAAATCATGATTTTGAAAATTTTTACAATAACTTTGGCATTGACCATCAATTCTCATCACCAAGGACTCCACAACAAAATGGAATAGTTGAGAGAAAGAATAGATCTATTCGAGAAATAGCTACGACCGTGTTAAATGAAAATGTTTTACTAAAATATTTTTGGGCAAAAGCCGTCAACACCGCTTGTTATGTTTTGAATCATGTGTTGATTAAAGCTTACATTAATAAAACTCCTTACGAGTTTTGGAAAGATAGAAAATCCAACATTGGTTATTTCAAAATTTTTGGATGTAAATGTTTTATATTGAATACAAAAGATAATCTTAGTAAGTTTGATCTAAAATATGATATTGGCATCTTTCTTGGGTATTCAAATACAAGCAAAATTATAAAGTATTACAATAAAAGAACCTTGGTTGTATAGAAGTCTATACATGTTACATTTGATGAATCTAACTCTTCCTCTACGAAGAAAGTTGCAGTTGATGATGATGTAGATGAAAAATTACGAAAAAAAATTGATTCTTTAAAAGAAAAGCAAGATAATTCAGAAGAAGAAAATCAAGAGGAGCAACAAGAAGAACAAGTTAAGCAAGATAAGAATGAAGGTAATTCTCAAACACTCCCCAAGGAGTAGAGGTATGTTTATTCTCACCCTAAAGACTTAATCTTAGGTGGTCTTTCACTAGGTGTAACCACTAGGTTTTCACTTAGAAATACATGTGAACATACTGCATTCATATCTCAAATCGAACCAAAATCATTTTCTAGTGCGGTGAATGATGAATCCTGGATTATGGCCATGCACGAAGAGTTAAATCAATTTAAGTGAAACACTGTGCGGAAACTTGTTCCTAAACCAAAACATCATTCTGTAACAGGCACTAAATGGGTATTTAGAAATAAAATGGATGAATTTAATGTAGTTTTAAGAAACAAAATTAGACTAGTAGCTCAAAGATACAGCCAGGAAGAAGGAATTGATTTTGATGAAATCTTTGTTCTTATAGCTAGATTAGAATCCATTAGGATGCTTTTAGTATTTGCATGTCATAAAGATTTTATTTTATATCAAATGGATGTTAAAAGTGCTTTCTTGAATGGTTATATTATAGAAGAACTTTATGTAATACAACCCCCTGGTTTTAAAAATGAAACATTTCTAAATCATGTCTATAAGTTGTCTAAAGTTTTATATAGTATGAAAGGTTTAGTAGATTTCTTTTGGAAAATGATTTTTCAATAGGAAATGTGAATACTACACTTTTTATTAAGTATAAAAATGAAGATATATTCATTGTTCAAATTTATGTTGATTATATTATCTTTGGTTCTAATAATGAGTCTTTGTGTAGAGAATTTTCATCTTATATGAGTAAAGAATTTGAGATGAGCATGATGGGAGAGTTGAAGTATTTCTTTAAACTACAAATAAAACAAAACAAGGAAGGATTGTTATCAATCAAGCCAAATATTTGAGAGATTTACTCAAAAAATTCAGATTTGAAAAGAGAAAGGCTAAAAGCACACCAATGAGCTCAAGAATCAAACTTGACAAAGATTAAAAAGGTAAAAAAGTTAATGTCAAAACTTATTGAGGTATGATTAGATCTTTACTTTACTTGACTGCTTGTAGGCCTAATCAATGTATGTTTATGTGCAAGATTTCAAAAATGTCCCAAGGAATCTCATTTGTTTGTTGTTAGAAGAATTTTTCATTATTTGAGTAGGACAATTGATCTAAATATTTGGTATCCAAGAGGGACTCACATAGATTTAACATGATATTTGAATGCCGACTACCCCGGATACAAAGTCGATAAGAATAGTACTAGTGAAACTTGTCAATTTTTAAGTCACTCACTCATCTTTTGGTTCAATAAAAAACAAAATTAAGTTGCTCTTTCAACCATTAAGGCTGAATATATTGCTACCGGTAGCTATTGTGCACAAGCTATATAGATGAAACAAACTCTTAGAGACTACGGAATTAAACTTGATCATATACCTGTCATGTGTGATAATACTAGTACTATAAATATATCAAAGAATCTCATTCAACATTCTAGGACCAAGCATATAGATATTAGACATCATTTCTTGAGAGATCATGTTAAAAAAGGGGACGTAGAATTAGAGTTCGTTTCAACTGAAAAATAACTTACAGATATCTTCACAAAGCCCCTTAGTGAGGGTCATTTTATCAAAATTCAACATGAACTTGGGATGATCAAATTTTCACATTAACATGTCTATATATTATATTGAGGTTATCTGTTGGGTTTGTATGTGTTGGTTGATTTAATTGATTTTGAAATTTGTATGCATTCATTTTTTACATGTATTAAAAATGGTCTTTGAGACATTTCGGGTTCATGAACTAACCTTGGAATGGAAACAATTATTGGCCAAAGATCGAAACATATATGTGAAATTATAGTTAAAATAAATAGATAGCCATTTCAAAATAAATGAATAATCGTTTTGAGATAGAGACTTGGGGGATGTGTTATGTTAATTAACAGTTAACCGATATTCATAAATGGTAAACCGTTTGTGCGTTCAAAGGTTTCTTATGTTTCTGGATGTCAACAATTATCTTATTATAGAAAATGGATCACCATTTCTGTGGGATTATAGAATTGTTCTAAGGTTTTGTTTCTCATTTGCATTAAACTTCATCGTTTTCTCTCTAGGCCACAACAATTAAGCTTTATTTCTCTAAAATTCATCATTTGTTTGAGTGTTTCTTCCAAAATTGAACCACTACAATCATTATAAACCTTTTAAACTTCATTTCTCCATCATCAAAATCCCCAATTTAAAACCCTAACTGTGAGCTGAGCAATCATCTTCAAAATTGGTTGGATTTTCACCAATTTTTGGTAAATTGAGCACCAACATTACTTCTTATACCCTCTTCACTTTAATTGATTAAATTTCTCCCAAAACACTAAATTTTCCAAAATTCTCAAATTTAGTATAAATGGCTGGTGATGTGTCTTCAAGAATAGGAAAAAGGAAAAAGCAAATGGCAAGGAGGAGTCTTGTACATCTTAGAACTGATCCTGAGTTTGATAGAACTCATTTTCCAACCCCTCCCTTGGCTAGATATTTCCACTCTAGGTTTATATCCTAATAGGTAATTTCTTTAAACTATGTTGATATAGATAGTCTTGATGAACTTTCTACATGTGGTAAAAGTGTTAGGAGATTGTTAGAAATAGTAGGTTGAGAGAATGCTTTGAGCATTAAGGAGAATGTATATCTTAATTAGGGTATTTTGTTTAAATATAGAGATCTCTACCTCTAGACAAGATAGGATCCATAATAATGTGGGTGGTGTCTCTATAGAGTTTAATGTGAAGGATCTTAACAGAATTCTAGGAATTAAAGACGAGGGGTTAGAGATATATAGTTGTATGAAAGAACTTATACTCAACCATTTTCTTCATGTTAATGAGATTTGGAACACAACTCCTAATGTGTATGGCGACCTTTCCGATGATATTTGCCACATGCCCTTTCCATCACAACTCTTACCTCTGTAGGTTCGAGTACTTCACAACATCCTTCAGCATGTAATTACTCCAAGGAAAGGACATGCTGATGAGGTTACTCGTTTGGATGTTCGGTTGTTAGATTGTATCATCCGTCATCGATAGGTTAACCTTGGGTATGTGATTATGAGACATATATTGAGTACTACTAAAGTTAGTAACATGTTGCTTTTTTATGGAAGTATCATTACTAGGATCCTACAGCATTCTAGAGTACCCCTTTGTGAGTCGTTCTATGAGAAGTCCAAGAAGTTAAGTGGAAAGGTTATTATTGCATTAGGATTTCATATAAGGAACAAGGAATGGGCTAAGACCACCTCTATTAAAAACCAAGATACCCTAGTAGCCCCCAAATGTGACAAAGTTCTTAATGATGTTTACTCAATCGATTAGTTACCAGATTCTAGACTAGGAGCTAGTTCTCAAAAACCTCGTTGAGTGGCAACAGCACAAGCTAAGGAGGCAGAGGAATCGAAGGGACATCACATGGACACCGATGAGCCTTCAGTTTCTGAAGGCGTTCTATAGTAGCTGATGGGTGAGGTTCGATCACTTTCTGAGCAACAGCAGCAACTTTAATCTCAATTTACTGTTTTCTAACTTTAGCAGCAATGCATTCTCGACCAACAGCAGCAGTTTTTGGATGGTCAGCGGTGCATTCTTTTTACTCTATGTATTTTACCTCCCAGCTTTCCACCACATCCACTGCAATAGTTTTCTTTACTCTTTATAAATTTACTTTTTGTCCAGATATTTATCATTTCATGTTATGTTAACTTTATGTTACATTTTATTTTAATTTATGAGATTAGATATTGGTTTTTAATGATGATGGTTTGATCTTTTATTACATGATTGTTTGATATTTTATGGATCAGTGATAACTTTGATGATTTTGAGATGTTGGTTTATGTACTTTGATGATTTGGGTGTAATGTTGCTAAAAATGTTTTTGAGGTGATGATTGTTGATAGAGGGAGGTTCTATTGCAATTTCAACTCGGACAATACGAGTAAAAAATTGATTTTTCATTGCATTTCTTTCCTTTTAACACTAAATTTTCATTTTGACGATGAAGGGGGAGAAAAATACATATATTTGAGCTTGATAATTTGCTAAACATTGCTAAAAATTGGCATGTTTGTTAAATTGGTAATTATTTAAATTTGTAATATATTTAAAGGGAGCTTACATTTGGGGGGAACAAAATTGTGCAATCTTTTTCAATACTTGTAAGGAAGGTTTTTCATAGGGGTGGGCAAAAAAACCGTGGTCTTAAAAAAACCGAACCGAACCGATGGTTTTTTCTAATTCGGTTCGGTTTTTTTTAAAAAAAAACCGAAATATACCATTTATAAAAAAAACCGAACCATCGGTTCGGTATTCGGTTCACTTAGCTGAACCGAAAAACCGAACCGAAAAATTGAATTATTTTTAAATTTTATTCAAATCAAACACGTGTTAATTTTTAACTGATTGTGTAAGATAACTAACATAAACTTGTATACACACAATCAGGAGTATATATATGTTAGTGTTACAATTTCGTAAATCTTTATTTCCCCCAAAATAAACCCTAAAGCTAAAATCAAAGATTCAAAATCGAAACCAAATCCAAATCACCCACCCTAATCCACTGCAATCACGGCCAACGCTGCTCACCGGCGATAGTGTCACCGTGCAACACCTTCTTCTCACTGCGCAACATCTTCTTCTCACTGCGCGAAAGCTGCAGCTTCTTTTCACCGCGGGACAGCTTCAACTCACAGGCCTGAGGCCACCGCGCGACAGCTTTTGCTTACCAGTAAGTTTTCTTTTTTTTTTTTTTAAACTAGCATCTTATTTATATAGATTGTTTATTTAATTATTTATTAATAGTTAGTAAGATATTAGTGATAAAATGTGTTTTGAATACTTTGTATTTATTGTTAATATTTGTAATGAAATTAGGATGAACTAATTGTTGAAAAAAATTATTACATTCATGAGGCCAAATGGACTAAAAATTTGAAAATTCAAAATAGGCCCAATAGGCCCAGAACCAAAAAAACCGAACCGAACCGAACCGATCTGAAAAGAACCGTTTGAGTTCGGTTCTTATTCGGTTCTTTTTATAAAAAAACCGATTTAAATCGGTTCTACTTAATTTCGATCCGAACCGAACCATGCCCACCCCTAGTTTCATCATCAAGAAGGAGGAGAATGTTGACATAAATGTATCCATAACATTGATTTTAATACTAACAAACAAGATTAAAATGATGGAGTCTTTAAATTGATTAGATTTCTTGGGCCTCATATTGTTTTGGACAAGATTAAGGTTTTGGAAACAAATGGATAGTTGTTAGGTTTAAAACGGCAAACTGACAACATATGGTTGAGTTATTAATAGCTTATAGAAATTAACGGTTAATTGTTTATGAAACGATGATTAACTGATAAATTCTAGAAAGGAATTTATCTGGAAACTGCAATTCATTATTCACAAACAGAGAAATCGTACCTTGAAAATCCGATTTGGCTTTTTCCGCTGAAATGATTGAGGCTCCCAGATCACGATCCATCACCACCACTCCTGTTAGATCACGATCCGTCACCACCACGCTTGTTAGAACACGAACTGGCACCAATGATCTTCCAGGTTATGACTCAAGTTTGATCTGCACTTGACGTGTGGGCGCCTTTATCACTACCAAAGCAACTAGCACGAGAAAATTTTTCTCTCAACAATAGAGAGAAAAATCTTTTTCTCTGATCTGTATAAAGTGGCTGCTTTTTATTTCTTTTGAGAAAATAAGCATTTTTATATCTCCATTTAGTGAAAACCCTAGACTCCAAATAAAGAAAATCAAAACTCACGTTACTTGCTTTTTCTATAGGGACCCACCTTGTAAAATAACATAAGGCCCCTTACACATAAGCTAATTAAATGGAGCCTCCCACTAAATGATATATTTAGGCTTTTGACCCAAATAGCTAGTTATCTTGCTTATTAATCCAGTCGTGGTGCAGTCAATTAAATGAGCTAACCCGGGGATCATTTGGGAACATACAATAGTGGCTATAACAATTAGGCCTGTAATTAAACTAGCCTAATTATTTAATTCTAAATCTACTCCACTAAAAGATTAGAATTGACCTCCATAATTGTATGCTTGAATAATAATTCGTCACAAGCCACATTGATTTCTTTACTGCACAATCCTTTGTACCACATCATTAATTAAATCGATATCTCAACTGTCCAATCAATTTAATTACATCTTGTTCCTTGATACTTACTGGTTTTCTCTAATGATCATTTTCAACATACTAAATATGTTGACACACTCTGGCCAGAGAATTCTATGATCAAGTGCCGAAAACCCATCAAGAGATGTGTTGTACAAATTCTATATTATTAATCCATAACTCCAATACTCATAATTGCTCCCACCAAGATACCGGGTAATCTTGACCACAAGTATGTGTCGTGCCCATTGGTAACTCAAATGGAATAACAATTACAATCATGAAATCATAATTAACTCAAGATTAAGATTACAGTAAAATCAATGCCTATGAGATTTAATAAGTCTGACAGTTATTACAGAGTTAATTAAATCTCATATGTGATCTTGTTCAATGTAGTCGTACTACATCAATAAATTCATACATGATTAAGACAAATCATTCAATGAATTTATTACAGTCTATACCTAAATAAAGTGTCCAACTTTATTTATCAACTGCGAACTAAATTTATTTAATCATTAGATAACTTGTATTTATGTCTTCTGTGAATCCACATGGTGATCACATAAATACATATAATATGATTAAATGGACTTTATTAAAAATATTAATGCAATTAAGATATTTGAATAAAATACCTCATTTATTTTATTAATCAGAAATTTTGTTTATTACAATTAAATAAACACATATGCTTTTAAAGAGCATATTTTCCCAACAAAATGTTAATGGAAAGATCCACTAAAAGGTTTATTAACCACTTAGCTTCAGTACATGCCTTCTTTAAGGTAATTAGCTTAGACTTCATGGTAGAATTAGCTAAACATATTTGTTTGGAATATTTCCAAGACAAACTCCTTCATTAAGGGTAAATATATAATCACTAGTGCATTTGATTTCATCTTATCCCAAAATCAAATTCGTATCATTATACCTTTCTAGCACAAATGGAGAGCTATTATAGTTAAGTTCGGAATCAATGGTGCCTTTCAATTATTTTACAAGTTTATCTATAGTTGTCAAATGATCTTTACTAAGATTTTTGGTGTAACCACTCAATCTGCATGTAGCAGATGTAATGTCAGGCTTGTACTGTTCATCAGGCTACCAATAATTTGGACATATCTCAATTTATCAAAACTATGTTATAGATTTCTCTTAAAGGGGATATTTACGTCGTGCGGTGTGGAAACTAGTTCTCCAACATAATACTCACACCACCTCAACATTGTGTTCCTGTGACAATACAAGACCATCACTAATCTAAGTAATTTCGATGCCTAATATTACATCTGCTTCTCTTATATTTTTTTATATCAAAGTTAGAAGCAAGCATCCTCTTAGTCTTATTTATCGTTCCCAAATTACGACTCAGGATGAACATGTTATTAAGTAAAGAAAAATGATCATATAATAGTAGCATCGATGGGCTTAATAGAGATATATTTATCTAAGTCATTAATCACACATGTATTTGATACTAATATTTGATTAAACTTTTCTTGCCACTGTTTTAATGCTTGCTCTAAACCATATAATAACTTAACTAATTTGCATACCTTTTTGCTAAGTACCTGAAACTAGACAACCCTTTGGTTGACTTCTCTAGTTTTCCTCATCCAAGTCTACTTTTAGATAAGCAATTAGACATCCATCTAATAAATATGTTAGTTATGAATTACAGCTAGTGCAATCAAACTCTAATAGATGCAATAGGTTTAAATAATCTATGTCTTTCTTTTAAGAGAACCCCTTGGTAATTAATCTTGCCTTATATTTATCAGTTGATCCATTAACTTTCAATTTTCTTTTGAAAAATCATTTGCACCTAATAGGTTTTATATCTAAAGGTATATCAACTAATTCTTATACACAATTACTCATCATGAAATCTAACTCACTGTTGATTGCTTCTCTCTATAGAGGTGCATTTCGAGTAACTTTTTTGAAAGTTTAGGGATCATTCTGAGTGAGAAAAATATAGAAGTCTCCATCAAAACTAGGGGTGGGCAAAATCGGGTTCGGGTTCGGGTCGGGTTAGGGTCAACCCGATCGAATTTCGGGTTGTTCGGGTTAGGCAAACATTGATCCGAATACAACCCTAACTTACGACCCGATCCGATATATATTCAGATCGGGTCAGATCGGGTCAAAAATCGGGTTGAGTTCGGGTAGGATCGGATTTGGGTTAAAGATACACTAATTTTCTTAATTTTATTGCTAACATTTAAATTACGTAATTACAACAATCAAATACCAATTACCAAATGTTAATTTGCTATATATAAGACAATAACCAATTAACCATATATAATTATATACCATGAAAAAGCTTCAAAATTCAACAAAGTGCTGAAACTCGGGTCACACAAAGTGACAAAGGGCAGAAAGTCGAGTCACGCAAAGGGCAGAAACTCGGGTCACACAAAGGGCAACTCGGGTCGGGTTTGAGGCTTGGGCCTTGGAGCAACAGATCGATGGCCACGGCAGCTTATCACGGATGGGTTTTCGGCAACAGATCGTCGGCACTTGGCGGCAGCAGATCGTCGGCACTTGGCGACAGCAGATCGTCGGCACTTGGCGGCAGCAGATCGCGTACAGTTGGACGCGCAGCAGCAGATCGCGAGGACTGGCCGAAGATGGAGAGACAGCAGTAGATCGTGGGACTAGAGAGTGTGTGGCCTCTGTTGGCGGTGTCCGTTGGGTGTCAATGTCACGGTGTGATGATGATCAAAGAGGGTTGTTGTGGGTGTGTGTTTGCGTGAGTCTTGTGAGTTTGTGTTTGTTGTGAATCTGTTGTGTGATTTGTGTAATTGTGTGAGAGTGTGACTATGTGGTGTGCGTGAGATAATGTTTAGGTTTAATTTTTTTTTTAAGCAACCCGATCGGGTTTACCCGATCCGATCATAACCCGATCGGGTTTTACCCGATCCGATCAACATTTCATCCGATCGGGTTCTCTTCACGTCCCGATCCGATCCGAACCCGAAATTTTTCGGGTCGGATCGGGTCGAGTATTTTGCCCACCCCTAATCAAAACTACTGATCATTGTTAAACTTAATCTTTTACTTTTCAACTAGCATGTGATGCTAGTGATTTTGCCGTTGAAGCCGCTTTAGGATAAATAATGGAAGATAAGCCCTTTATTATTTATTACACAAATAGAAATCTAAACAGTGCTCAAGTGAATTACACCACTACTGAAAATAAAACAAATTTTAGAAAGACATTTAATTTAAACCATAAAAATTAGTCTTTTCGACTTATTGATGCACTTTGGGCTTATAGTATTAAATTTAAGATATCTTTAAGAATGTCTCCTATCGTTTGATTTATGGTTAATCTTGTTACTAACCAATTGAACTTCAGCATAAATCATTTTTTGCTATTAAAGTTTTTAATTCAAATCTTGATGATGTTGGTAATGTGCCCAAATTGTAATTCAATGAATTTGAAAGATTAAGTGATAAAGCATATAAGAATTCAAGAATTATTAAATAAAAAACCAAAGCCTTTCATGGAAAATGAATTTTTGAGAAAACTTTTGAGATTGGCTAAAAGGTATTGCTTTATTATTCTTATCTTCATTTATTTATAGAAAAGTGAAAGTCAAAGTAAAGTGGCACACTCATTGGGAAAAATATCTACTCATATGGGGCTGTAGAATTAAGAATCCTAAGAATAGAAATATTTCTAGAGTGAAAGAAGAAAAATTGAAACCATTCTTGGACAAATCTTTTCCTCGAGCTCTTCTTTGATCCTCTTCATTCTGGAAATTAATTCTCCTTTTTATTACTTATTTTCGCTTTTGTTTTTTCATTGATATTTTTTACAAGTTGATTTCGTGGGTACAGTTTCTCCACTTAGTTAAATGGGAGATGATGGTAATCCTGACTCTTATAATCGATTTTTTGATTTCCCACAATAACTAATAACCCTCTAAATAAAGCATAGAAGAAATTCTAAAGAAACTACATTCACACTTTCTTTGATTCTCTTATCAACATCTATGAAGCATGATTGAAAAATTGAGGCCATTGATGATCAATAGCATCTCTAAAGATATTCATTAGCTTATTGAAGATAAGGCTCAGTTAACTAATATATCATTTTTTTTCTCACATGCTTGGTTTAGCAAAGAGCACTTATGCCAAAAAGCATAGAGCTAAGAGGTTAGGTGTTTGTTATAAATATGCAGGCTGGACTTGCAACACAGGTTTCCGCTTTTTGGGGGATATATATGATAATCTTGTGGATAAGATTCAATTCCTTATGCATGACTTGGGTAGAGAGATGTTAGATAACAATATCTTATCAGTTCTTGAGATGCATCCTAGTGGCTATGTGTAACTTGAGATCGAAGGATTATTGATATAATTTGGGCATGAATGAGCACAATTCAGTCTAGGGTATTTGACTTTAAAAAATTATATTTGTCAATTTATAAGAAAACTAGATGAGAAGTTTATTCCCGACCTATGGGAGGGCGTTAAACTATTTTACAAAACTAAAGAAAAATATGAGTCACAGTCACAATTACCAATATATATCATTTCTTTTCCTATTTTGCTTTAATTTTGTTGACTTATTCATCTGACATTTCTTATAGCATTTGACTTATTTATCCTTCCTGCTATTTTTGACACTTTATTTGACAATTGTCAACTTTTGCATTTATTATCGTTAAAACATTAGCTTCTAGATCTATAGATACCTTGCTATATTTATCTCTTTCCTAGTCTTTGAAAAAGAAAGAATTATACTGTTAGCAGTTCTAATTTTACAACTTAAAATTATTGATGTATTTTTTGGATAAATTTCTAGACAAGCTAAAAAAACCAAATAATAAATAGGCATTTATTATACTATTGTCTTAGACTGATAAGTTATTTAATTAAGATAATATTTTAGCTTTAAAACTTTTATTTTAAAGGTCAGTACATAGAATTTTTTTTACTATTCACTGTTAACATGAATATGTTAATAATATTGATTTTGATGATAACAAACTTTAAATGGTCTTTGATTAAAATGTTGGAGCTATTCCTTAATAAACGAGAGCATTATATTCATTCCAATTATATTCATAAAAGATGGATCACTGTTAAATTACAAATTGGAAAATGATTTTCTGCAAAAATCTGGCTTAAACTGTGATTCTGGAAATAAACGGTGAACCGTTTATTGAAACGGTTAACCGATTAAAACCAGAGAGTATCAAATTGCTTAAGCTCTAACCGATTAAGAAAAATGGAAAACACAAAAAGCTAGGAAGGCTACTGGAATTTAACGGCGAACCGTTTATTTAAATGGTTAACCGATAAAATCTAGAATGAAAGATTGTACCTGAAAACAAACGGCAAAAGCTTAATTGAAACGGATAAGGCTAACTTGTTTTGCAGGTTACTGGAAACAAACGGCGAACCGTTAATTACAAACGGCTAACCGATAAATTCCAAAAAGGTTATTTCGTATAAATCTTTAACCGTTTAGTATGAACTAACAATTAAAGTTTATCTTGCAGGTCTCTGGAATTTAACGGCTAACGGGTAAGCCTAAACGGCAAACCGTTTATTTGAAATTTGACCCAACGGTAACTTTTGACCAGCCTAAACGGTTAACCGTTAATGGCTAACGGCGAACCGTTTTCGGACAAACAGTTTGTAACGGCTAGTTTTTCAGCTCCAACTATAAATAAGCTCATACAAATTCAAACAAGATTGATCACAACACGACCATTGAGCTTATATTCGAGAATACAATCTTCATAGAGCTTTAAAACTCTTTCTTGCGTCATCTATTCACACATTGGGTATTGATTTGTAATCTTAAATATTGTGTGAGAGAAAAATAATTTTTAATCTTTTACTTTGAGTGATTGTAAGTGTTGGGATACACTTGAGTTAAGAGATTGGGGATAATCTCTTGTTGTAAAGGTTCATTGACACCTTGGAAGTCAAGTGTAAGCATTTGAAGCCTTGGAGGCTTGCTTAGTGAAATCCTCAAGCCCGGAAAGCTTGAAGGCGTGGACGTAGGCGAGGTTGGCCGAACCACGTAAAAATCTCCGTGTTTGAATCTCTCTTCCCTTATCTTTTTATATTGTAATTGATTTAATTGTTATTCCATTAAATTCATTTTAGATTTGCTTGATAATTTGTTTTAGAATCAAATAATTTTTAGAATCTCAATTCACCATCCCCCCTCTTGGGTTACACACTTGTATTTCATTCACCTCGTTAGTTGTTGGGTTAGGATTGTTAATCTGATTATAATTTTACGATTAAATGCAAATTTAACCTTAATTATCTTGAAATAAACCAATCCCAACATATTTAAACTATCATCAAACAATTCTTATTGGTATTCTTTTGTATGAATCATATATATACAATTTAGCTATGGAGTCATATTGGTGTAATTCTCCTTTTATACGTTTAAAGAGACAACGAAAAAAATTAAAAAAAAAAAGAGAAATTTTGTAAACAAAAATGGTTTTTAATAAAAAAACAAAATTTATAATAAACTATTTGAGTGTTGCCAGCATGGCACGGCGATTGTCACACACACAAGAAAGTAATGGCCAATTTGCGGACACGGCTATGATACAGGGACTCAAAGTCCCTGTATCATAGAGGGGGTCAACAAATTGACCCCCTAGTTGTTTGGCTGCCATCTGGCAGCCAAACAACTTTTATGACTGGCAGCAACCGGTTTTCCAGCCGGTTGCTGCCATTAATATGTATTTTTTTTAAAAATAAATTAAAATATAAAATATAAAAAATAAATAAATTTTAAAAAAAATAATAATAATAATAAATAAAAAAGGATAAGTAAAGTAAAAATAGAAAAAAATATTTTTTATTAAAAATAATTTAAAAAACAAAGTAAAATGTGTGTTAACATAAGGACAAAAGTTTAATTTATTTTCTATGAAATATGTCTCATATTTAACGTTTCAAGTTTCATATTTTATGTTTTATGTTTCATGTAATAATTTTTCAAATACCCCAAAATTTTTCTTTCTTGCCCCCGTTTCATGTTTACGTTCTACGTTTCATGTTTGTTGTTCTACGTTTCATGTTTGATGTTGTAAGTTTACTGTTACAGACGTAGTCATATTTTATGTTCGCGGTTGCAAAATTTAAGTAAGATGTTTCATGTTTGTTGTTTAATGTTTCATGTAATAATTTTTCAAATACCCCAAATTTTTTCTTTTTTGCCCCCGTTTATGTTTACGTTCCACGTTTCATGTTTGTTGTTCTACGTTTCATAAGCCACGTTCTACGTTTCATGTTTGACGTTGTATGTTCACTGTTATGGAGGTACTCATATTTTATGTTCGCTGTTGCATATTTTAAGTAAGATGTTTCATATTTGTTGTTTAATGTTTCATGTAATAATTTTTCAAATACCCCAAATTTTTTCTTTTTTGCCCCCGTTTCATGTTTACGTTCCACGTTTCATGTTTGCTGTTCTACATTTCATGTTTGACGTTGTAATGTGTTTCATGTTTGTTGTTCTATGTTTCATGTTTTATGTTTTATGTTCACTGTTACGGAGATACTCATATTTTATGTTCGTTGTTGCATATTTTAAGTAATGTGTTTCATATTTATTGTTCAATGTTTTATGTAATAATTTTTAAATACCTTATGTAATAATTGTTGTTCTATGTTTCATGTTTATGATTCCTGTTTTATGTTTCAAGTTCGAAGTTTCATATTTGATGTTTATGTTCATTGTTACGGAGGTACTCATTGTTACATATTTTAAGTAATGTGTTTTAAATTTACTATTCAATGTTTTAGATAATTATTTTCCAAACACCCGAAAATTTTTAATCCACCATTTTGTAAAGTGACTTTAACATAAGCATTAGAAGAATATTAAGGGATTTAACAACACTCATTGTATGAATACTATTTATTTAGTCTTAAATCTAACCGTTTCACTTGAATTTAGTGCACCGATTTTAATCTTTCAATGGTTATACCTTAGACTACAAGTGTTCATTTTAGACATTCAATAATATTATTTTGTTAACATTTTTCTTCTAATTTTTTATAAATATAATCACTTTTGAAGTATTTGTATTATGAATAAAGGTAACCAACAAAATAATAATATTCTAATCCGAATTTGCTTTTAAATTCAGAAGAGCTCTTATAAATAACCTTACAATCATTTTTAATTCTATTAATTCCCATACAAATTTATAGGCTTATTTCTCCATTCCGCTAAATCAATTTAATCAATTTATTTTTATTTTATTTTAACTAATTATAGGAAACACAATTTAATGAAAATAAATCAAATTAACTATTCCTATGTCAAACATAATATTTTTTACATATCATCCTAAAAATCCACCAAAATCTAGTACATTACACCAAGTGCATCATCCAACCTTATTACAAGTACCATCTCCGAAAAAAAAGTGGATTGATATATTGCATAAATTTACGGCAAATAAAAAAAAAGGAAGAAAGGTAAGTAGTTTTAAAGTAAAAGCTTAGCACAGCTTATTAACAACGTATTTATTTTTTAGCAATATACCATTTTTTTTGACATTTTTCAAATAAGTATCTTGTGAAATAAACATCCATGCAAATGAAATAAACTAAGCTTTATTAAAATAAATAACAGGCTAAATAAATAATTAAAACATATGGTTTCATTCAAAAGTCATCAATTGTGATCACCATACCAATTGCAATCATTTTACCATTGAGGGGTAATAACACAACAATTTTCCAGTATCCTGCCTCATGGTCAATACTTATAATTGTTGTATAAAATTGAATGTGTTCTATCACTTGCTCAGCAACTACAACGAAACCCAGCAATGTAAATGGAAAAAGAAAAAAATTTTACATAAGCCGTATAAAAGATGCCTTGCAAATATCAACCTATATTTACTGAAGCCAAGCCTAAAACTCTGCAGTAAACAAAATTGCAACAAAGCTACAGCAAAGTTCATCATCCAACAGATCCTGCCCCCTCCAAATAATTTCCAGGTATGACAAGGGTAACTTGATTGGTCTATTCTTCCAGGAAGCAATGACAATCTATTGTTCGGCATTGACATCATCTGAAAATTCATTCCAAAGCTATATTCATCAAAACAACATATTGTTCAAAATGAACTTAATATTACTTTCATACCTACACAAATGCTCAAACTTGCACTAAAATAACTAATTATTACTTAAATCCAACAAGTCAGTTTCAGAGTTAAATATAGAAAATTCCAATCAAAATAATATAACTACAGATATACATACAAGAAACTTACCACCACAGCATTAATATAGCAAATGAGTTTTCAAAGCAATAAAGTGTTCATACTAGTAGGCAAGCAACCAAGCAAAATATGGGTAAAATCACTGCCCATGATAATATATTGTTGATCTGCTCATTTTAGGAAAAAATTAAACTTTACAACTAGTCAATTGAAATCGTTGTTCATTTCACTATTTCACTCCAAGGAAAGCCCTTTATTCAGGTGAGAACCCAACACTTAATATTTACAGAGCTACAAGATTCAACTCAAACAATTAAAAAAAGAAGATTTAAGTCACCATTAAAACCTAAAATGTACTAAATGAGAAAAAATTGTGACTATAAAATCAAATATAATTGGCCAAAAATGGTCAACCAAGTGTTAAAAAAAAAAGTTTCGTGTTGCGAAAAAACCAAGAAATAGAACACAATATCATACACATTAACTGATAAACCAGATTGAAAGTGACTAAATATGCGTAAAAGCACGAATTAGGAATAAGAGAGAATTTGCCAGTGAGACAATAGCAATGGAAGTGAGGAATACACCGAGTATAGCAGATAAATCGCCAGGTTGAGGCTAAGGCCGAAGCCGAGGCTGTGCCTGTGTAGCCCCTGCTCTTTGTTGTTGTCGATCCATGCACTGTTACCCAAAAGCTTGAGAAGGGAAAGACATAAACCAACACTATAAATCAATAAAAATTTTAATTCATACCCAAATCAACAATTAAAATCAAACCCAAATCAATCATTCAAATCTAACCTTGATACAGTTCAAATCAAACCCTAATTATAAATTAATTCAGAAAATCTAATCTAATACTAACGTTTTGCTTGATGATTCTGGCGGTAAAGAGAATGTGGGGCGAGGAACGGGGTTGTGCTTGTGCCGCCGTTGATCATTGTCAACGAAGAACATCAGCCCATCCTTCTGCCTTCGTTGATCGTTGCCGATGGCGGAGATCAGCCCGTCCTTGTGCCGCCGTTGATCGTTGCCTAAGAACTCCTTCAGCCGCCGCCGTTGATGGCCGTGGTGAGGCGTGTGTGAGGTGAGGAGTGGTGAGGTGTTTGACGTGTGTGAGGTGAGGGAGTGGTGACGGTGAGGTGAGTGAGTGGTGGGTTTTTTTTTTTGTTTATTTCAGTTTTACAGGTTTGTTCTTTCAAATTTTTTTAATTATTGAATAATAAAACAAATCTCAGCCATTGGATCCACTCTATTCAATCCAACGGTAATTTTTTACGTACTGTAACTACCCCGTTTGAACCGGTTGCCATATTTTTTTCTGCTTTTATTCATTTTTTTCTTTTTTTTTCAAACTAAAACCCCAACCATTGGATTCAAATAAGCTGAATCCAACGGATCAAGGGCAGCCCCTGTACCATACAGGGATTTTATGCCCTGCATGGTAGCCGTGTCCCCAATTTGTTAGTGGAGAAAGCACTAAAAGATTTGTGTGGACCCAACCAATCCACTACGACGTGTAACGCGACCGCATGATATTAAGATTAAAACGAGTAAACGAATAATAATTAAAATGCTGAAAGCCACAAACAAACAAAAAGATCAAGACACTTGCCAAATTATTGAGAGAAGTAACAGACATATAGGAAAAAGGATAATAAAAAAAAGGATCTCATTCAGCTTTTTGAATATTCATGATGCCATTGTCAACGTATATACTCATTGCAGATTAGTTCTTCAGCCCATAAAAAAAAAAGAAAAATAAATTATTTATTCATCTCTTTCGTTTCTTCGGGGAGATAGAGAGAAGAGAATGGGGCACGGAAGCTCAAAAGAAGATGAGAGTGTCTCGCGCACGTCTCGATTCAGGAAGAAGTTTCACCTCCATCGTGAACGACGCCGTTCTCGTGGGAATGGCTCAAACTCTGGATCTCATCATCAGAACAGAGTTCTTAATGAAGAGGATTTCGCTGGAATTGCTCTCCTCACTCTGATTAGCGTAATTGCTCTCGTTTTTTATTTGGTCAGTGGATAAATGATATTTATTTATGAAGCATTTTTTTTAAATATAATTTTTATTATTTTTAGGCGGAGATGAAGTTCAAGGACAAGTGGCTTGCATGTGTTTCACTTGGAGAGCAGACGTTTCGCACTGCGATTTCTGATAAGTTACGCACTTTTGCTAGGCTACAAAATAGTCATTTCTTTTGTCTTTTAGTTGATTCTTCATTTATGTTGACTTTGTTTTCATTTTTGTTTGTTATTTCTTTTTTCTGGTGCAGTACGGATAAACCTATCTGGAATTCTGTGAGTACTCTGTCTCAAATCTTAATTTGCAGTTTATGCAGTGACTTGGGTAGAATAGTTTGACTTTGTCTCATCTTTTGAAGCCAAGTGAATGCATGATTTAATTTGAATGCAAGCGTGCAGCTGTTGTTGTGGTTATTTTTTCCTATTTGGTATATAGCTATATCTATTAATTACATCTCGTTAATATTTTGGCATATAATTTTGCATGTGGCGGATATTTTCATCTACCAACAAACTTTTCCAATAAGAACTTTTAAAAATTTTAATATCATTGAGGAAAACCCTTAACTCCAATTTTTATACTGCTAATAAAATGTTTGGAAAATATGACACTTTTGTAATCTTGTTTTATTTTTATTTTTTAAGTTTTTGGTATAAGAAAGGAGTCTTTTCCCTTAAGTTATATGGTTTTGTCTAGTTTCTTATCTTGCAAATGCATGATTTTTCTCTTGCCATACTATCCTCGACATTGCTAAACACAGCACCTTTCACAGCATTTTGGCTTTCTTTCCTTTACCAAAAGCGTACAAATTCTGCTTAAGAAAATCTTTCGTAAGATCTTGAAACAGCCTAGCAAATTTTGGCTTCCTTACAAATAGTAACTCTGATAAAAAGATTAAATATGGCAATGCATGAAAATATGAGCTGTGTCTCATCATTTTCCTACAAATTACATACAAACATGGAAAAAGACTTTATCTTGGGTGGCTGGTAAGTAGGCTTATAAGCACTTTGGCTCCGTCTCCTTACAAGCCAGTTTTTAAAGCTGAGTTCTACCTTGTGTCTGCGTAACAATTGGTATAAAAGCACGCACCACCTTGAGTGTTGGATCGGACATGCCATGCCAAGTTGGGTGTGGCTTTGTGACTGTTGTTGTGGATAGGCTGACTTGGGGAGTGCTGCTACCTAGAAGAAGACAAGGTCTGCAAAGTCACCCAGCTAGGTATGCGTGATGGGCTGCTGTGGGCGTCGGTTGTGAACCGTGGTGGAATTTTAGGATCCTATCTCCTATATTGCTAAGTTAAGGCTTGGCAATTGGGCTTATAAGCACTTGGCCTTCCTCTCCTTACAAGCCAGTTTTTAAGGATAAGTTTTACGCAATGTGTTTCTTTGCAATTAATTGGCTGTCTTATCCCTGAATAGGATCTTAAAACATTGAAGATTTGGAGAGCCTTTGGGCTTCCATCACATTGACTTGGTGTTAGATCTCATTGGAATTCTCACAACTTGCAAAATAAGAAATACCAGAATTCTTGAAACCTCAGTCCTTTAATCTTTTGTGCTAATCATGTACATGGGCTAAACAGCTACCACATCAACTCATTTGTTGCATTATGCTTTTGGATCTCTTTTTTCAAGTTAATTTATGTTGCATTCTTGCAGATGATGGTCAAAACATTATTCTTCTTTTATTACTTTCTTTGTATAAACTGCATTTTAAATACTGCTCGAGTATCCCTATTGTATGCAGCTATACTACCTGTACTATGTCGTTCTGAAGATGCTATACTTATTAAATTTGATTTCATGTTTTCTGGATTCTTTATGCTAAATTGAAAGTTGATTTTATCGACATGCACATGTACTGTCAAGTTGCAGGTTCTGTATCTTACTGATTGAATGAACACTATGTGAATCTAGAATTATGCTTTAACTACAGGAAAAGAAACTTCTCTTGGAAAGGAATGGGCCTCATGTTGCTAGGATATCGGTATTTGAGGTATGCAGTAACTTTAAGCCGGTTTTTGCAAAACTCTATTCATTTCATTGAATTAAATGTGTCTTTTGTTTTGGGCCACCAAGGAGGTTCAATTTAACCCCCAAGTAGCCTTTTATTCCTTTTGTTATCTTAGAAACAAAATATGATGTAATTTGAGGGAAACAAATATCCCTCTAGTTTAATTTACTGAATTATTTCTTTAAACACCATCAACAATAATTCCTGTTTATTTATCATCTAGTGGATGGGTTGTAGATAATGTCATTCTAATCTAACCAATGGTTATCCTGTTAACGTGTAAGTCACTCTTTTTGTTAACGTCCGAATGATGCTTCCCTTATGATCTGAAAATACACTCCATCTGCTGCACACTATATGATGGTATTTTCAAACCATCAACAATAATTCCTCTTTATTTATCGTGTGGATGGGTTGTAGATGATGTCATTCTAATCTAATCAATGGTTATCCTGTTAACATGTAAGTCACCCTTTTTGTTAACGGCCGAGGATGCTTCTTCCCTTATGATCTGAAAATACACTCCATCTGCTGCACACTATATGATGGTATTTTCAATGTTTAAGGCAATAAATATTTTGAATCTTTCTATGATAGAAAATAAAAGAATTGTACTATTAAGAGAGAAAGCATCATAAATTTATTTAAGTGGAAACTCTGGCAGAAAGCCAACAAAGTGTGGTTTAACTTGATTTAGGTTTATCTTTTGGGTAGTTCATAAAAGTTCTCTGCTTGTTTCCATCAAGGATTGAACACAGTTTTGCATAGATAGGCAAAGGATGAAATCTGTGAACTGTGAAGTGAGAATTGAGAAGAAGGGTAAAATTATCACGTGACATGTCTTTTAATGTTATGATTCTGGCTACTACTTGGAATCCCATGTTGTAGCTTTTCTATTTCCTGTCAATCAAGACTGTGATGCAATTTGGTTCTTATGCTATCACTATCCCTTGGTGAGCCAATTAGGACCCAAGGTCTTATTCCTAGAACAGCTTGTAGCAATAAATGTTCTTGGCCTTAATGGTGGACTTGTACTTGCAGTTTGTGACTTGGTGTGGACTTTGTGGTGTTCGAGTATTGGGAGGACTAGGGTTTGGTTTTGATTGAGATTTGAAGGTTAAGGTGGCAGAATTAGACCAAAGAGATGCTGGAATTTTCTGATGCTCTAAAAGTATATGTTGCAAGGGCTGTTATTGATGTGTTAGTGATTTAGGAGTTAGGACTGCAAGAGAATCCGGAGATCAGGTGAGGGGATAGAAATATGATAGGAATGGATAGAGGAAAAAAGATTTGAAGTTTAGGCAGAAGAATTGAAGGGAGAATATATAATCTCCTCCCAATTAGATTATGACATATTTAAAGATAAGAGAATGGTGGTAATTTTGGCTGCTGACTTTGATAGGGAAAAGTTTTAAAGATATGGATAGGAGGTTCACTAAGTCAACTGATTAAGGCTAAAACTTGGCAGGAATTGAAAACAAAGGTTGATGGAAATTTTGCCAACGTTTAGTTGGTTTGGTGGAAATGTTGGGGAAATAATGTGTTTGATTGATTGGTTCTTTTATTTTTGTTTTTAAACTTAAAATAAATCTTTTTGTCTATTTGTATTGATATATGTACTTGCTATATATATACACAATGTTCTTATGCAGTTCAATGGAGTTGGTTTTCCCTTTTCCTTGGTTTGTCCTGTCCACTTCTTTTTAAATACAGGCGTCAGCTCTAGATAATTATATTTATGCATATGCTTCAAATTATTATTTTCTCTTTTTGGCCTTCCATACTGAAGTTCTTATGCAGTTCAGTGGAGTTGGTTTTCCCTTTTCCTTGGTTTGTCCTGTCCACATCATTTTAAGTACGGGCGTCAGCTCTAGTAATTATATTTATGCATATGCTTCAAATTATTATTTTCTCTTTTTGGCCTTCCATACTGAAGTTGAATGATTATTTTGATCTCTGTGAAATAATTTCTACATTAAATTTTCTATATTCTGCAGACTAATAGATTGTCGAAAAGCAATCTTGAAGGATATTGTGAAGTTGATCTCCTTGAATTTCTAACAAAGGTGAGAGATTTTATTATTGAATTCTTAGAAACTTCTTAGTAGTAATTTGGTGCATAAACCTGGGAATTTCCATAGAACTACAAATGAAAGTCGCTACAAATGAAAGTCGCACAATTGCGTGCAATTGCATGTGTATGCACGTTACATAGAGATATGATAATGAATGTCTCCATCCTTTTGCTGTGAATATGATGTTGGTGATAACGGCTTTGAACAATTGGATTGTAAGTTTTTGGTGGAATAGGTGCACTGCATGAGTGCATGGAATGTTGTTTTGGCTGTTTAAGCTGCATTTGGCGCGCAAGGCAAACTGGACTGAGACTGGAATAGATTCTATGTAATATGGTTCTTGTTCCATGCAGTGTTTGGTTGAATTGTATGCATTATTTTCCCAATTTTATTATAAATATTGATTGACTATTATTAAATCAAAAATAATAATAATAAAAAAGCACTGTACTTTATTGGCCCTTGAAATTAAATTTCTTTAGTTACTGATCTGTATACAAGAAGAAACAACAACAATTCAAAGGCCATCTGAAGAAGCTTTTATCATTTGTTAGTGGACTAGTGAACTGTTTCTGGAAATGCTCAATCAATTCATCCTCTCAACCTTCAGATTGCATATGCAATTGTTGTTGACATTTTTTTTTTTTTCAGATCTTTAGGATTATCTGTTTGTAATTTTAATTACTTATGTATAAAATATGTTGTCCTTAGTATTGAATTACACTAACAAAAACCTAAAGCAAACAAAAAAAGGGGAAACAAATATATATATCAAAAGATTTCATAAGTTTGTTTTAAATTGGTCATGAACAAGAGAATTTGATTTTATTTGTTTAAAGTTTAGTTACTGCATGCTTCTGTGTTATTATCATCTGCTTAGGGATGCCCACATGATAGTACCATTGGTAGCGTTGGACTACTATTACGGGATTAATTTTTCGTGTAGTCGGAACTAATGGAAGGCATCAAATATGAAATTAAGACAATAGTCTTATGAGTTGGTCCTATCTTAGGATTATAATGTACCCTTGAGGAATTGCTTAATTATAAAACATTTGATGGGATTGACATGATTTATGAAAATATAAAGATTTTTGAGGACTAAGTCTTCTTGGTCCGTTGCCATTACCCACAGGCCCTAGCTGTGCCGCTCCTCAAAAATCCAAGCACAAATCGTAGCCACCACCACCACAAACCTTTGCCGCCGCAGCCACGACACCAAACCCTAGCAGCCACCGCATAAAACCCTAGCGAAGGCTGGACTGCTAGCCCTTGAATATGGGATTAATTTTTGGTGTAGTCATTTCTAATTGAAGGCATCAAACATCATATTATGAGTTTATGACAACAGTGTTGTGAATTAGTCCTATCTTAGGATTATAAACTAGCTTTGCGGAACTGCTTAATTATAGAACTGTAATGAGATTGCGCATGATATTTTGAGGACTTAGTCTTCTTGGTTGTCAAAAGTATTTTAATTCTTTGAACCTGTGATTAACATTTCATAGTGATGTTCTTTCTTTCTTTCTCTTTCTTTCCGTTGCAACTATTGTGTACATACCGTGTATAATATTTTCCTCCCTTTTCTTTCTTGTTATTATCTTTAAAACATTATCTTTTGAAAGAATGACACTCATCCCTTGTAGAGTTTTTTTCACAACTTGGGTCCCTTCGAAATTTTTAATTTCCATTTTGTCCCTTGCATTAAAATATGAAAGGAAAAGTACAATATTAAACGGTAAGTTTGACCTTTTATATTAGATTTTAATTTGTACAAATCAAATTTTGATCTAACATCAATTTGTATGTTAAAATACACATTTAGCCTTCAATAGTGTTCTTTTTTCATTTACATTTTAATGCTGCGGACGAAGTGAAAATATAAAAAATTTATTGGGGACCAAGTGGTAAAACTACTGTTTTCCTTTTTTTTTTTTTAAGAGATGAAATATGTCACGCTTCCTTATTTTGTTTTATAAAATAAAACATATTACTTTTTACATTTTTCGTAATCACTGAATATTGAGCTGTTTGTAAGTTGATCTTAGCTCTTTGATTAGAGTTTGATTCAAATTTGAGGACTTATGTGACTTTGGGTAGCTAATTTGCCAGTTAAAATATTTATATTTTTTTCTCTCTTTTCTTTTTTTTTTTAAATTTATTTCATGTTTATATAATATTGTGTTGCAGGATTCAGACGCTGACTCTGAGGTATTTGACCTTTTAGATCCATCATCATCTAACAAAATTGTTGGCAAGATTTCTCTATCATGTTCTGTTGAGGTAAGTATATTATTATTCAATTGATTGAGCCCAGCTGGATTAATGAATCTTAACATTCTTTTGAAATCATTGGTAGGATCCAATTGAAACAGAGAAAAGTTTTGCAAGACGCATATTATCAATTGTGGTATGTTTTAAATGTTCATTCATCTTCTTTTCTAATTCTCACGCCAACTAATTCTCTTGCTATTTGTGTGTTTTTTGGATAGTAATTTCATTATGTTCTTGGGGCGTTCATAGAATAGCTTCTTTGAAGCACAAGTTTGGGTTTAACTAAAACCAAGAACTTTGATTTTAGTTGTTTGGAATTTAGTTAGACGATAATAATTAATTACGAGCTTATGTATAATTGCGGGTGTCTAGTCCCAAAATTTTCACACTTACCAAACTTTTGTAATGGGAGAACTTATACCCCGTTTGGGAGTGTGGTGAGGTAGCGCAGCTACTAAGGTGTTTGGTAACACTTGTAGCTGACCTTTGACAACTTAGCAAATTTTTTTTTCCAACTTATACTCTACAGCTGTGGCTTTTATTCCACAGCTGCTGCAGCTTAAAAGGTACAGCACTTCACTTCCAAACACACCCTTAATGGGGCTGGATTATTTTGTCAAATTTTGGTTCAATCTTTGTTTTGGGACATGCAAAACTATAGCTTATCCTGGCTTTATCCAATTTAGCAAGGTAAACTAAAGCCTTTGGGATAATATAGAATAATTTTTTTATTGAAAAAAAAAAATCTTATGTTTTGTTTCATATATTAAAATTTAGTATATTATGATCTTAATTTATATTTAAATATCTAGTTAGTTTTATTATGTTATGTTATTTAACTAATAATGTGAAGAGTAAGTTTACAATAGAGGAATCCCTTTCTTTAATAAAATAAGGGACAAAACTAAAAGACGAAAAAATATTTCAATACACAACAGGACAAATACGCTGCATTGATTTGTGTTTTTTAATCTTTTAGCTTGTCCCTTACTTTATTAAAGGGATTCCCTTCTTTTAAAATTACTCATAATGTGATAGTTTATAATATTTATATTTATTACCTTTGTTTAAATAAAGGTTGGGGGTGAGCAAGGCCAAATATAATTTTAACCCTTACCTGGCCTAAAAGTTGAACTCGGGTGGCTAGCCAAATAATAAATTTATTATAAATATTTTATAGATGGGTTAATGCTATTCTAATGTAAAATTTTGCAAAATATTCTCATCCATTGATCTTGTTAAATCCAACAGTTGAAAATAGAAACAATAAATGCTATTTTTTGACTTTGAAAATTTATATTGCACAAGATCAATGGATGAGAATTTTTTAAAAAGTTTTTGAGTAAAAATTTAAGTTGGAATAGCTTGATCCAGATAAATATTATATTATGAAATTGAAATTTATTTATTGAGTTAGTGCCTTTATGTTATTTTACATAGATAATAACATATACAGTATATTTGATTGTTCACCCAAATAAATCGACATTCGTTACTCTAACATCATCCATTAGTTTTTTCCATTACATTTAACCGTCAACCACTTTGACCATATAAATACTTAGTCATACCCTTAGTTTATATGATTAAAGGACCAAAATACCCATTTTAACTTAAAATGACTAAAATGTCCATCGACATACTTTAATTTCCATTTTTTATTCTTTAATTTATCTCTCTTCCGTTCCCTCTCTCTCATTTTTCCCCATTTTCCTTCATCTTCTTAGTTGCCAAACACCTATGAACACAAGGTTGGTCATATTCAAGGTGATTTCAGTGAGTTCTGTGATTCTTAGTCCTAGTCTGTATTTGGCTCTCAAAGCATGTGCAGTAGTGGAGTGCTACTCTGTTTAACAACTAAGATAATGAAGAAACGTAGGAAAAATTTGAGAGGGGAAAGGAAGAGAGAGAAAATAAAAGGGTAAAAATGGAAATTGAAGTTATTGTGATGGATATTTCAGTCATCTCGCAACTAACGGTGTAATTGTATTTTCATATGGTAGTGGTAAACAGTTAGGTTTAATGGAAAATTTAACAGATGGGGGGTGAAGTAATGCCTTTTTGAAATACTGAGGTCGAGTAGCAAATGTCTTTTTTTTTTTTTTTTTTTGGATATGTAGTCAAATTTACCCTAATAAAAATAAGTTGATAATAAAAATTCAATTTAACAATAACAGTTTTTTCATTTAAAAACCATATTGAAATCATGTTTACTATTTGTTTAAAAAGCATTTTGCTTTCCTTTGTATATATAATTTCCATGAATAATGGTTATACAATAAGTTCCAAGTTTCTTACATGCCATCCCATTGCTTAGGCTTTAATTGAGGACTTAATACTGCTAACCAATGTATTTGTTTGGAAGAATTGAGACTCTTTACTGTTTTTCTATTACTGGAGTATAGCTTAATGTTCATAGCGTCCTGGCTTTTTCCTTTTCAAATAAAATTTCCGAATTTTATTCATACGTACTTTAAATTCCAGTAAGGACCTAATTCTGAATGTGAATATCTATATTGTTCATTTGGAGATTTTATTTTTAATACTAATTTCTGGATAGTATTCGTGATTATTGTTTTATTCACCTTCTTGCCTTCTGTGATATAGTCAACCTTTTAAGTTTTTGGGAACCTTCATAGGATTACAATCAGGATGGACAGCTTTCGTTCAAAGAGTTTTCTGACTTAATTAGTGCTTTTGGCAATCAAGTGGCTGCTAATAAGGTTTGAACTTTGCTTTAATATTTGTTTTATTTGACAGTGCAACCACCTTTTTGGTATGATCTGTTTGAATAGTTACAAATGTATTTTGTCAAATATTTGCTTAGTCTACCATCTGATTTTCTACTAAAGTGTTTGGATAGTGGGATTCAACTTTCAAGATATTGTTAGGTTTCCAAAATATCCCAAACCTGTTTGTACATCACACATGGAAATTTGAATTATATGTGTTGGATTTTGTCTACTTCCTATTTTTGAAACATGCTTCCGTATGGTGGATCTTGATTGTGTAAGATCCTGTTCTTGTTCTAATTTTGCATTCAAAAATGCTTTTCTTAGAAAGAGGAACTTTTCAAAGCCGCTGACAAAAATGGAGATGGGGTTGTGAGCGTTGATGAGTTAGCTGCCCTTCTTGCTCTTCAACAAGAAAAGTAATGATTCTATAATTGCATCAGCATCAATTTGAGTTAACATACTATCTTTTCTTAGTCAAAATAAACAATGCCACCCATGTAAATGTCCTTGTGGAATATGACTTTTAATATCCTATGTGGAACCTGCGAAGAGAAATATGTTTTGATAAATGTCCTATGTTTGAACATTTAACATATATTTTTATATATTCTTAATATCATCTTGCCCTTTTCTGATAAATTATATGCTAAGTCTTCAATGAGGTGAACCTAATGATTGTTTCAATGCCTAATTGTGTATAGCTGAGCACTTTACAGGCTAAAGTTTATCACCTGTATTCTCCATCATCACTGTGCTTTATTAACACTGATTGCTTCTAACTTTCTGCTACTGATTCCTTCTGATCTGAGTCTCTGTACTCCACGTGACGTTTGTGAAACCAAAGCAGCTGTTTGTGTCCTGGTCCAAGCATGACAAGCTTAACATCTCATACTTCAATCTCCAGTGGGATGTCGGTTCTCTCTTTCTCGCTGGAGCTGTTTCAACTGATGCCAGGAACTATATAAAAAATCTGTTTGGAGGTTTCTTTCAGCAATAAATGGAATTAAGGATATTGTACTTTTTTAAAAGAATGAGCTTCATGATCATAACTGAAGTTACTTAGTTTTTATTCATTTGTTAACTTCTGGTGTTCCTCTTTGTTGACTAACCATTTCCTTCTTAAGCTTAAGCTGATGACCCCTTACGTTACTGGGATTCAAACAGAGACAACATATGATTATAAACACACATTGACTTTTGTGTTATAATTTAACTATTAGTGTTAGTGGTTTCAAGAACATGAACTATTGGTCAACCTGGCGTAGATATCGTGTCAAGTAATTATTAATTCCCAGAGCTTAAGGTGATAGGAAAATGCCCAACAATAATTTTACACAGTTAAAGCTATTTTATGGTTCTTCACCACAGGGTTTTGTATTCTTCTTCTGCTTGTAATTTTTTTTTACTACTCATAATAAAATTCTTTTCTTCTTGACCCTATACTATCAATCAATATTCTTAATATTCTGTGTTTGATATTCATGTATTTCAGGGAACCCCTCATGAATTGCTGTCCTGTTTGTGGTGAGACTCTTGAAGTTGCTGACATGGTGAATACTATGATTCATTTGACTCTGTGTTTTGACGAGGGAACTGGAAACCAGGTTATGACTGGAGGATTCTTGACTGATAAACAAGCTTCAAATGTGTGAGAACACTTCTACTGTTGCATGCACACTATCTCTTGAACTTTTTTCTACTTTTTCAGTGTGGCTGTTGTATTTTTATGTTATTTTAAATTGCTAAATTCAACTTACATTTTGCTAGCTGGATGTTTAAACTAAGTGAATGGGGCCATTTTTCATCTTATGATGTTGGCTTAAACTCTGGTTCAAGAGCTCATATTCTGGTATGTTTCCTTTGTTGTATTTTCTAATCAATTTCTTTTTTTTAGTTTTATTTATTTCTTTTTCCAACTTATTTGTTGGGGGATTCTGTACATTGTTCATGTCATTGGATGCAATGCTTTGTCGTTTGAACTTGGATTTCATTCACAACATGGTCTCAGTTGATAGCTTATTTATTTAGGTTTTTGATCGGAGGACAAAAAGGCTGGTGGAAGAATTGATTGATGTTAAGATTGTTATGTCAATGAGAGCAATTTACCAATCAAAAATAGGGCTTGGCCTCATGGACATAGGTATGTGGTACTATCTGTTACATGCTATGATTCTTGTCATATGTATTTCCCCACTCTGAAGATCTTGTGGTTTAGTTTTCAAGAGATAGTGTCCAGGTTAAACTAAGTGTGGGGACTGGTAAGGATATTCAGTTTTGGGAGGATAAATGGTTCGGAGATTTTTCTTTGTGAGCGTTTCCCTCGCCTCTATAGGTCTGTCCCACAAGAAATTCTCCTATAAATTTTTTGTACATCTTCTTCCTCTTTGTTGAATTGGCATTGGAATTTCAACTTCAACAGAAAGATTCAGGATTATGCTTCTCTCTTGATGTTGTTAAACAATGTCGATATCGATGAAATGAAAGAAGACAGAGGATTGTAGACTTTGGAGACATCAGACATTATTCCTGCAAAACTTATCTTGACTGACTGATTAATAATGTCTCCTAGGCTGATTTCTTACCCTCCAAATTGATCTGGAAGGCTAGTATTCCTCCTAAAATTCAAGTCTTTTTGTGTGCCTTGGCTCAAGGAAAATTAAATTCTGGGGAAGTGATTCAAAGAAAGTTCCCTAATATGTGTCTATCTCCATCTTGGTGTGTGATGTGCAAAACAAATGCAGAACAAGCTAACCTGAATTGTCACCTCCTTGTTGAAAGCTCAGTTGGTGGCTAGAGCGTACAATCAATCTTATGGAGTTGACTATCTCGATATTTTTCTCTAGTGGCTTGAATAAATTCTATTCAATTTCTTATACCATAGGTAGTCCACGATTGGCTTTTATTTCAACTTGATGCAAAAAAATGCCTTCTTTAATGCTATTTGGTGGAAGAGGTGTGGGGCAATCCTTAGGTTTTGTTGCTCAGGCAGGTTTGATGTACGGGGCCTCAAGCGGGGCAGAATAACTAGTGGCTCCCTTTCAGGCTAATTGCCACCTTCCTTCCTTCCTTTTCCCCCTAATACCCAATTGTCCCCTACTGTCATAGTTGTAATGGTAAGGGTTAATGGAGTATAATAAAAATATGAGGAAGTGGTAATTAGCCCAAAAAGTATCCCTCAAACCATCATGGAGGGTCTGCTTTAAGAAACTAAGCAGACTTATACTGTCTTTTGGACTTGGAATACGTCAGTTTGATCATTTTGTCTTTCTGAAACATATTCCTGTGGTAATGGTTGTTCTTGTAGTTTACATTCGTAGTATCATTGTACATCATAACACTGATTTGTTGGTATTGAAGATGTAAAAAGCCAATTTCCCATGGACGTCTTCTTCCCCTTTGCTCTTTCTCTCCCCCCTCTCTCCACCCCCCTGTCCCCCAATGCCAACCCACAAAAACTACTCAAATGAGTATTTGTGAATTTTTTGTAGTAGGTACCATTTACCTTTGTTCTTGGATCATGGCCAATATCATGCATGGTCTTGCATTATTTTTGATTTCTTTGGTTTTTTTATGGGCCATGTGGATGCAGGGACAAAGGAACTGTTGAAGAGCATCTCTGAAAAGCAAGGAAGGAAAATGAATTCAGTTGAATCATCTAAAGAAATCCCAAAGTTTGTAAACTTCTTTAAGGTATGATGATTTCTTTTAGAACACTGTGTAACTTTGCTTTCGTAATTATGGCTTTCATAATTGTCTTGCTTGGAGTGTTCTCCATTATGGTAATTGAGTTTTGCATAAGTTTCTAAAGTATGGGGCCATTCTTGGTACAGTTTCGACTAGTTTTTCCTTCTCTTGCATAAAGCTGCAGATGTACTCAAGCAGTCTGGTTCTGAAAATATTTGTCAAGCTAAGTTGATAATATATGGATCTGATTTGATTTCAAAGGTTTCAGATGCTTAGCCCTTTTTGGGCCCTTTTTGGTATCTGTTTCTTTTAAATAAACACATAGTGGTCTTTGTATTATACATTTTCTTTTAAAATATACAATAGCTAGGTTTTACTCTAATTTATTGTTGCAGATTTGTACTCTGTTTATGTATTGCCAAAAAAAGGGAAAAAAAAAGAAGAGATTTTTAATTGAACTATTTGAGGGTTCATTTGAACTCTTTCTTATTTCAAAAATGTTGTAAAGATAAGTCTGATGTTTTAAATCTATCATTTGAACTTAACAATGCAATATTTGATGAATTCTTTAAAAGAATTTTCTTGTGCCAGGTAATGGTTGCTCGCTAGTCAGTATCTCTATTTGTTAACCGTATGAATCAGGTTTAATCACAAACATCCCATGTAACTCATATTTCTTTTTCAAATTTTTTCACTTTTTTATGTTTTTTGGGCCATAATGAGGAAAAAAGAATTTGTGGTTAAGAACTGTTTTTTGGAAAGACGTCAACTTAAGTGCCATTCAATTTTAAATTGTAAGAATGCAAGTTACTGTAGTTGAATTATTCTCCACCTTTTCCTTAGAAGATCGTATTCTTCCTTCTGTTGCTTCTGCCTTGATGTTTGTTGTACTCATTGTAGTTTTTAGAAAGTTTCTGAAACTTTAAACAAGTAGAACTTACAAGCATAGATAATGAATTTAAGTTGTCAACACTTGTACGTTTTTATACAATCATTTTCCCAATACTGGGTAAGTGTATCTGTGAAGAAGAATTGAGAAAATTTACTTCACTGAGGAAGATTAAAATTGTTGATAAATGAAGTGCTTGTTCTTTTTTCATATATTGATGAGAAACATATGGAATAAAAATATAGAGCTGAATCCCCGAATAAAAAAGGGAAAATAAGGTAAAAAATCTCTTCCACCAATTCGGAAAATTTGAAGAAACGAACTTGTTTACTATTTTGTTCCGTCTAAAATTAAAATATTAATGTACTTAATGTGTATAATAGTCCCTATTTCAACAATTGCCTAGGTCAATATGATATAAATAGAAAGAATGAAGACAAGCAGATTATTACTTGAACAACTAGGTCATCTCTTCATGTATTTAGCTCTCGGATATTTTGGCATCATAAATTCTGGGCCTTCTTAGATCATCCTTCTTGTATCATAGCTTGTGCATGCTGCAAGTTTCTTCAAAAATACTTTCTTCTTTATAAAAGGATGTGGAGGATTTAGAAATTTGAAGATATTTCAGAGTTAGTGGAGTTTACAATAATTCAGTTAAAAGCTTTAAATATATAAGTAATATCCTCCCATCATTTATAGAATAATTTTATTATTCTACTTTATTTTAAGATAATGTAAATGTGTAGTATTTTTGTAAGTACTTGTGTGCATGATTGCTGAACCACGTGATGAATTCTTCAATCCCAGTTCCTTTTCAAAAGCGTTCGGTTTAAGGTGGCCTTTAATTTTACACAAGTTAAGTTAATCACTGTCACTGTTGGAAAATATGGTTGATTGTCTTCTTGTTTATGAATAGCAGTTGTGTAGATCAAACATACTCCGCAGTAACTAGGGAGTTCCGGACCTTCCGGAAAAAGAATTCTTAACTGGGATGGGATTTTTGGTTTATTTGTATGCTCTGTTTTGCATTTTTCCTTTTGCAATTGTTTTTTTTTTAGGCCATTTGGCAGTTGTTTTTTTTCCTTGATTTGCAGCGGGTTTTGGGTCTTTGCTTTTTGTAATTAGTCATGGATACTTGATGCAAAAATAGATGTAGTTGTTTAGATGTTGCCAGCCACTATGGACCGCCAGTGCTCTGCAGTTGTTTTCTCTTTCAAGACATTACTCTTTTTTCTTTTTCCCCCCCAATCTTGTTAAAAAATAATGTTTATAGCTTGATTATATTGTTGTCTTCCTCCCATAAATGTTTACCCATCCTTGAATTGTATATGGATTATTATAGGACCCGATCAATAAAATACATGCGATGTCTCTTGAATTCCTTAAATATGAAATGTTGGATAATTACTATTGTTGTTGTTTTTATTTTTTATTTTTTAATTTTTTGGTTTTTCCTTTTTTTACCTTTGTGATGCCTTTATTTCTGAAGTATGAGAACTTATACACACTTTCTGTGTATGTGTAAATATAATTTGTTGTTGTAGGATCAAATCAATTTGGCTGATGTCAAGTACCCTTTGGAACATTTTAAGGTATGTTAGGAAGTCCTAATAGATCTGTTCAATTTTATGAATGCACAAATTTATTTCCCCTAGTATTGTTTGTTTCCCGCCACGTTGATTTCTATTCTGGAATCATTTCACACTGTTTAATTTTGGAAGCACATACTGTTATGGCAAGAGTCTATAATAGCGGTATCTCATGAATATTAGATTATGTTTATCCATAAGGTTTGTATTTATGGGTGGTTCAGGTCTACCAATTCTTTTGATAGATTGCTCATTTATCAATTTTTTGCAAAACTGCAGTTTTATTTGAACATGTGACTTCACAAATTCCGCAATCAATATTTCCCTGTCCTCGTTGACTCTTCAACTGCCTGTAATTATTGGGAATGTTGAAATAAAGATTTTTTTTTTTTTTTGAGTTTTGCTTCTGAAAGTGCATTTAGAAGAGCAGCCGAAACCTAAATTTAAGGCATTTTGAGTTAGTTTGCCCTCCTCCATAATGTTGTAGCTCTTTAATTGGAGGGCACACGCTTTTCCATGGATTTTGCACTTCTCATCAGCTTACCCCTATGGGTGCACACGAACTAAAACTTTCTGAGTTATTCATGCTTGGCTTGCTGCAAAAGTGCGGTTCAGCTCGTTTTACTTACACACTGAACTGTAATCCGGTTTATCCTGAGCCTATGTAATTAATTGAGCTTTAAGTCAGTACAATTTGGCACTGCTTTAGGAAAGCTCAATAGTTCTATTACCCTGCATACATACTTTGTAGATATTAGAAAACATTTTTGTATTTTGGTGTTAAATTATTGTATTCAAACTCTCACGAAGGTTCGACATCTTATTGACCATCTCAATTGGCCCTATGTTTTCTCTAATCTTTTCCAACCTTGAGAGTCAAAAAGTATAGACCAATCTTCAATTACTCAAATATGGAAAATAAGAAGTTGGAAAATGTTATTTCATGTTTGATAGAATTTTACTTTATGCACTTAAGTTTCATTAGAAATACCATTATTCTGTTTCTTATAAAAAATGTGTAAAATGAATAATTATGAAAAGAACCCCCCATGTCTCTGGATAAATCCTTGGCTGTGATCGATGAAAATTGCAATTAGTCTAGAAACTAAATCTTGTCCGTTGTATTTAGATGACTTCTTGGTATATAATGCTCATGACAGCATAAATTTTGGACTGGCTCTGGATGCAGACATTTAATGAATTCTTCATTAGAGAGTTAAAACTGGGTGCAAGACCAATTGATTATATGGAACGTGAAGAGGTTGCTGTATGTGCAGCTGATAGTCGTCTGATGGCTTTTAAATCGGTTGAAGACAGTCTTAGATTTTGGATCAAGGTACATAGGCACTTAGATGTGTTTCTAAGAAGGCTTAGAATTTTTTAAACATTATACAATGAGTACTATTAACAAAAATACAAGACATACAAACTCTTGTACAGATTGACATGGCATGTTATATGATTGCCACATGTCCCAAACCTTGAAAACGTGGGAAATGTGGTAATGATTTTATCATTACCACATCAATTTGTACAAACAGAGTTTATAAAAGAATTGTTAGGTGTAGCATTACTCTGCTTTATATATATTCACTTTATTTCTTATGTTGTTAATTGGGTGATCTGAGATAATTCAAGAAAATATATGTACTGGATGAGAATTTTTTTTTTTAATTTCTATAATTATCTTAACATAAATTATGCAAAACAGAAACTATTTTTCATAAACTATTCTATCATAAATGCACATTATACCTTAAATTTCTAATATAGTCATTATGCACACACTTGCAAAACACAACATTTCAAAGAATATGGTTTATCAACTGCCTAACTAGTTTTCCTTATTGCTGATTACTCTTTTAGCGTACTTAAACAGTGATTATCTGAAATGTCACAACAGTACCAAATTTGCGCGAGTCATCTTTAGGTTCAACTTTAATGCGAAATAATCTGGATTCTATTCTGGCTTTATTATTTTGAATATTAGAAGGTTGTTATTCTAAAATAATGAACTTAACGATTACCATGTAACTTAATTGTAAAAAGTTCTCTCCCTAGAATCGGATCACAACTTATCTAGTATGTGGATTTACCTTTTCAACTTTCCAATCACTTTTTTGAACTCCAAATTCCAAAGTTGTAATAATAATATATTTTTGCGATCTTTTTTCCTTTGTAGGGTCAAAAGTTTTCAATTCAAGGTCTTTTGGGAAATGACATATGTTCCAATTCTTTTTTAAATGGAACTATGGTGATTTTTCGGTTGGCGCCACAGGTATTTTTGATAAGCTCCCTTGCAGTAGTTTGCAATACAAAGTAACTATTTGGGTTAAAATTTTCATGATATTTTTCTAGGATTATCATCGTTTTCATCTTCCGGTGTCGGGAATCATTGAGCAATTTGTGGATATACCTGGATGCCTATACACTGTACGTGAGTAAATTCAATTTACAGGGATCATGATAGCTTATCTATAATCTTCTTTTCCTTTTTCATTTTCCCCTGATTTCTACCTGATACCTTATTGCTTAGGTTAATCCCATTGCTGTTAATAGCAAATATTGCAATGTTTTTACGGAGAACAAGCGTGTTGTATCAATTATTTCGACTGCACATTTCGGAAAGGTCTGTCATTACTCTCGCTCTCACTCTCACTCTCGTTTTGGATTATTATTATGCTGATTTGATATTTCATTCATTCACCTTTTTCTGTTCTTTTTTTTTTTTTTTCAAATTTGATACAAATGCTAGTCCCTAGAATCAATAAGGATTTCATAGACTCTTCGGTATGTCCATGATGAAGGCTTTGGTTAATGACATTTTTGTACGAGTAATACTGGGGATCCCAATAATTGAGTTCCCACAGATGTGGCATTCAATTAATAGATGGCAGAATATTAATTTTACCAATTATGAAATTCATTATCCAATAAATGAATGACACAACAATTGGGACTCAACTGTTGGGATCCATAATGTTATTGTTATTGTACCAGTATCTTTTTACGTCTTTTAACTTGAGCTAATTTTCCATGTGTGAGAGTCTCCTGGCAAAAGATTCACGTACCAAATTATTGTTAATTTTTGGCATTTCTCATATTTCAAAAATATAGATGGCTGTCAATCTATTTTAAAAATTTATCCTTGAGTTTGGTATTTTATCAGTGTGATATCACAGTTCCTGCACTCGATGGCCGTTATAGTTGACATCCACTGCATTTGACCATCTGTTTGTGCAAAACTTGTCATTATTTATAGATTAAGATTTTTTGTTGATTTCAAAATTTTCACATCAGGCATTGCAATTATTGGGAGAACAATGATGTTAGTTGAGTAATATCACCAAAGAGAAAAAAGACAGGCTGAAAATTGTTGTATCCATGACTCATAAAGTACAAGAAATCTATAGGACTAGAACATTATTTTGATGATATAAAAGTATAGTGAATGAGAGCAACTAGTGATATCCTTTGTTTCATATTTTGGCTTTATACTAAAGTGGGAGCATAGATTTTTGGAATACCTAGCTTGGAATCAGGATATATAATGGTTCTTTTGTGCACAACACTGATAAGAATGTCTTGACTTGGATCTTCTGATGTGGTATAAGGTGTAACGCTAGTGAATAGTATACGGACTCTAAATATTATACTCCTCTCTGTTGTTAAGTTGCCACAAGGTAGGCCAATTGCCAAAGGATATAAAGACTGAAAAATTTTAAGATAATCAACTCCATAAGTTTTTGAGTGTATCCTTCAGCTACTAGTCGGACCTTTAGCCTGTCCATAGTGCCATTTTCAAAAGACCTAGATTTGTGTAAAAAGTTCAATAGAAGTTCCATAGACTTAAGAGGCTGTTTTGGGTTAAATCTAATTTTACTTCAACAGTCCTCTTCATTCTGTTTGGTATCAGATCAATTGAAAGAAGGCTAGAACAAACAGTTTTTGACCGAATGTTAGAACCAAGTAAATTTTGGTTGTTTTTACATGTTCTTACTTTTGGGAATGGAGTTTCTGTTGGCCTTCTTAGGAAAAGTTTGTTGGAAAAAATGCCTTTTTGATTTTAAATATTTTCACTTCAACGGTCCTCCTCGCTAGTTTTCCCAATGTCCCCAAATGTTCTGCAACTTGGTGGTGCTACAACATAATGAGCTTTCATTTCTTGTTCAATAGCCAACCTCGAATTGGATGATGTATAGCTTTTTGATAATTTGTAGGCAAGGCAGAGGAACTAGAAAAACTATGAACTGAAATAGAATGAGCAAAAAAATACCTTGTAGGTGCTTCTGTCTACAACTGAACCTTTTCTAAGAGCAGCATGAAAATCAAGATGAAAAATTTTAGTTGTAGCTTGATGAGGATGATCCCAGATGGAGGTAGTCTCTTGAATGGAGGATTGGGCTAAAGGAGAAGGATCACCTCATTAGTAGGTTGCTGTTTAGTTTTCCTACAGGAACATACTAAAAGACAAAAAACACAAACTCCAATGCACATATGTACCTGTATGGTTTTATCTATTGAAACAACTGGAGGAAGAATTTCAACAGAGCCAAAAATAAATTCAGGTTCCAGAATGTGAAAATAAGGATATGGAACATGTTATATCAGCACTAGCACGAGTTTCCTGAGAAGTGGGATTAAGAAACTTTATCTTTTTGTGTCCTAGAATAACCAAGAAAGATACTGTTGAATCTTTAATGGCTTAACGAGTCAATTCTTCAAGAACTTGATGAACTGAACCAGATTAAAGCTAATCCGAACAGCGAACACAGAACCCAGAATCAAGAACAAACAGAATAACCTTGTTTCACACAGCCAAGATTAGAAGGAAAAACCCACTCGTTTTATTGATCAAAACACTTAAGATACAAAGTGGACCTACAGAAGAGATTGCAAAGGTTACAAAGAAACAAATCCTATGCAATTTGGTCAACAAATGAAGAAGATAACAAGTTCATATCAGGCGCTGTTCATCAGCCCCATTTATTCTGATATTTCCGGGCAAGCAGAGTCAGCGTAAAATATTAATAAGACCCCATCAACTAAAGTCAACCTCACAATGACCCCGTAAGTTCTTCATGATTTGCATTTGAGTCCAAAAACTCAGGTGCTAACATCTTCACAGATACATTTGGTTGACTTAGGGAAAGTCTATAAGGTATAACATGGACAAGGCAAATGACCAAATATACATTGTGAGAAAGAAAGTAGAGTTTTGTTGTGAAATAAAATAAAATATGCTGCTCCAAAGTTAAGTGATGATCGTAGTAGTCTTGTTTATTAGTAGCAAGCAGTGAGAAGAGCTTCTCCAAAATCTTCATGGGACAATTTTATGGAGAAGAATAGTTCTTGATGTCTAACAATGCCTATAATTTATTTCAGCTACTCCATTTTCCAATGGAGTTGAGGACAGGAATTTTGAAGTATCATATTTTGAAGTTGGAACTGACAATATTCTAGGGCAATTGATTACAAAGAGTTTCATCAGAAACAATGGTGGAGTCTTTATTTCAATAAAAGTGTAGTTTTTGTTTTGATAAATATTTATTAGTAAAATATGAAATTGTCCCATGAAGATTAGTAAAATATTTATTTGTAAAATAACCATGTAGTTTGTTAACGATTATCAAGACAAAATATTTAACCACGTGGAAGTTATGAACTATTCAGGGACCTAAGGACCGAGTGTCTGAAAAAATTGTGATGCACAGTAATTCTATTAACTCATGAGGGACATGAAGATGTTTTCCTAGTTGACAAAACTAGAATTGCCTAACCTATTTCACCAAATGATGAAACAGTTGAGGGCGAGGATGACCTAATAGGTAATGCCATTGTTCTGAAGAAACCACTGAGAAAAGAAAAAGTGTGCTGGATAATAAACATGGTGCAGAAATCTGACAGAGTCCGTTTATCTCATTTCCTTCACCAGTTTGTCTTTCTTGTATCAAGATCTTGAAAATCACCATTAGATGATAAAAAAAGAAAAGGATTCAAAATTTCTTTAGCTGACTTAGTAACAGAGAAATTGAAAATTTAGGGACAGAGAACTGAGGAAACAGAAATGATAGAATTGACAAAAATTGTTCCTACTCCTGAACTGGGCACTTATGGCCATCTGCCAAGACTACTAAGGGTGCTTTGTTGGAAGGAAAATAAAAACTAAATTTGGAGTGGTAGCAGTCATATAAGATGAATTACCAGTGTCCATTATCCAAGGAATAGGATCGGAAGTTGCACTTGAAGTATTGATGATTGGCTTCCTCATATGGGTTCACATGAGTTTGTTAAATAAAAGTAGAAGCAGGAGTTGTCAGTGCAGAGGGATTTTCTCTTTTTCAATGAGAAGTTGAATTTTCATTTTATATAATAGTGGATCTGATCATAGTCAACGTTGTAACTGAAACCCAGGTAACTGAAACCCAGGTGCTACGACAAATGAAAAAGGGATGCAGTGATACTAAAATCCTGTCAAAAACCAACCACTAAACGATTGACAATCTCTCAGCCTCATCATAAGTTTTACATGTCAACAAATCTATGGTGCGTTTATTTGCTGGAGTAGTAATGGGGAGTGTAGATTTTTCCTACTCTAGTGTTTACTTGCGCATTTAAGAAGGAGAGTAGGAGTCTCACTCTGTGGGTCCCACTCATTTTTTGGAGTTAGGAGTGGGATGCCCACTCCTATGGGAGGAGGGTGTGGGAATCCCACTCCATCCTCTTCTTTTTTTATCATTCTTTTATTAAATATAATATAGTTCTATTATTAGAATAAAGTAATAATACACTTATTTAAAAATAATAATATTATATTTATTTAAATAATATTTATTATATTATTTAATAATATTACATTTATTAAAAATAATAATATTAAACTTATTTTAAGTATAATATTATTATATTTAGTTGATAATAATAATTTACATTGATTCTAAGTTAAATTACTTAAAAATAATATTAGTATATTCATAGAGATTAATAGTGTTCTTATATACTATCTTTATTTGAAAATATATTATTATTATATTTATTTATTTTTAATAGTGTTATATTTATTTAATATCAATAATAAATAATAAATAGTTTATTATAAGAAAATATTAATTTTATACTATATTATTAATAATAATGTTTCATTTGCATTGCTCTTATCAATAATTTTTAATTTCCATAATTAAAACTAAAATTATAGTAATAGTAATTATTAATTTATTTAATTAAAATTAATAATAAAATAAATAGTTTATTTTACAAATATATTTTTTTTCACTTTGTAATTGAAAACTACAATTCTTTAAATAATGGTAAAACTATAATTTGAAACAATTTACTTCCAATCTAGGACAAATTAAACAAATAAATTGTATTATGATTCCTATTCTATACTCCCATTCTAGTATAAGTAAACAACTTTGTTGAAAATAAAGATTCAAAGTTAGGATTTATTTGTAATCTAGGCTATTTTAGGAATAAGTTAGATTATAATGGGAAGATTCATTAGGATTCTTTCCCAGATTCAAAGTTAGGATTTATTTGTAATCTAGGCTATTTTAGGAATAAGTTAGAGTATAATGGGAAGATTCATTAGGAATCTTTCCCAGATTTTGTTTCCTATTATTTAGGAAAGGATAGATGTAGTCTCCTATTTTCTCTCCTATTTTGCTGTATATATCCCTTGTACATACCGTTCTGGACAGTAAGAAAAAGAGGAACAAATTCACGGTTTTCTTCATGGTATCAGAGCAGGGCTCTAAACCCTAGTTCTCCTATCAGCCGCCATTTCCTTCTTCTCCTCTACCACCTCTTTTCAACTGTATCCACCTTCCTTCCTCTCCCATCAGTTGTATCCACATTCCCAATCCTAGAATTCCAACTCCTCAGGATTCTCATTCCAATCTGAAAAAGTAAACGATGCCCTACTGCAGTCATCAAGTCACAGAATTTCTTCACAATTACTTGAAATACTTATCTGTGATGACTAAGTTCCTGCCCTAGATTACCTGCTGTGATACATTTGGCACAACAAGAATCGTAGGTGCAACAGACTTTATGACCATTGATGGAACGGATTGGAGATGGCCCGAGTGAAATATCTCTGATCAAGTAAAATTATAAGAATTATCTTTTGAAATGGTAAAAAATAAAAAATGATAAGAGATTCAAGACTTCTAGTTTATTTTTGAAAACTTTGTAAATTGTACTAATTTGGATATGTATTTGATTTCTTATATTTCTCAATATAAGTTCTGCTTTCTTTATTTCATGGCCCCTATGATTTCGTCTGTTTGCCTTACCTTGATATCCTGCCCTTTTTAATAATCTTTTCAAGCATTCTATTTAGTAGCTGGCACCTCCCTGAGCTCCCTAGGGTTGGCATCCTATCAGATATCTCACTTGAGTTGTAACCATCTGTTCTGCCTTGTGATATATAAAGCCTGCCAAGGAAATTCAAGCAGTGGTACTTTGTATGAATTTCTAGTATTTTGCCTCTTTTATGTCCCGATATAGCATTTATAAGTTATTCTCAAAACGAAAAAATAGCATTTACAACACATTTACCCTTATGATAGATATATGGGAATTTGTTTTCTTTACAATCGTCATTAATATGCTTCCACCGATCCATGTAGGGACACAAAATTAACAATATATTTTTATGATAGATATGTGGCTATTCTTTTTAACTTATCGAAGTTTGGTTGCAGGTAGCCTTTGTAGCAATTGGTGCAACCATGGTTGGTAGCATCACTTTTCTGAAGAACACGGGTGACTTTGTCAAAAAAGGAGATGAGGTTAGAAGTTCCTAAATAATGTTGCTCTTGTTGTGGTTCTCTCAAATTTGTCTTTGCTTCTAATTGACATTTATTCATTTTAATTTACAGTTTGGATATTTCTCATTTGGTGGGAGCACAGTAATTTGTGTATTTGAAAAGGTTTGCCTGTATATGTCTTTCAGAACAGATTTCTTCTTATTCTATTTAATCGCTTTAGTTTCTAGTTACTAGTTTCTATCTGGGTCCTTTGAAAAGCATATAACAAGTTATAAAGATCTTGAAGATATATTACGTTGATGAATTTAATCATTTTCGTACAATTTGTTCATACATGTATCACCATGTTATAATATATGTGATGACGGCATCTACATTTTCCTTTTTAAACTATATTTGTTTGTGGGTTTTGCAGGATGCAATACAAATAGACGAGGACCTCCTACAAAATAGTGCCAGAGCCCTGGAAACATTAGTTTCCGTAGGAATGAGGATGGGAGTCTCCGAAAAGGAAATACTTCAAACTGAGTTACCAAGCTTGGAAGATTGTGTTATAGCAGCTTGAATAAGGTGAGCTAAGGCTTAGTAGATACTTCAAACTGAGTTACCAAGCTTGGAAGATTGTGTTATAGCAGCTTGAATAATGTGAGCTAAGGCTTAGTAGACATTGGCTTCTCCATTAAAGTCATTGACATGCTACTTAATTTTGTAGCTATTGTAGAAATTGCATCCCCAGCTTCACAATTTGCGTCTTTGGCGCACTGCTTATCTTTTTGGACAACCGATACTCTTTCTTATAGTTAGTATTAGATGTTATGATACTCCTAAAATAACTACTGAGATTTTTTATTATGTTTTTCTTGAATTATGGATTCGAAAGCTATATGGTTAGAACATCTATACCTGTATCAGAGTCATAGCCAGGTTTTAGAAGTTAGCAAAAACGTGTACCCTAGGTATAATTGTTATGCACCAATAGCACACAAATTGTATCCACATGAACAAGTGTATGGATTATTGCAATCATAAAAATGCTTTGGTTGTTTAGTTCCGTGAAAATATTTTAATATTTAAGTGCCAACATCTTCTATTTTGTCTACTATGAAATCCTATTAAATCGAAATCCAATGCATTGTCCTCTTTCATTGTTTCTTGTTTTAAAGTCCCGCTGGATTCCAGTCTCTCAATTGTCTAAACCTGATTTTAATCCTCTTCATGAGTTTTGACGCTCAGAAATCCAAAAAACATGTTTGCTCAACCATTGGAGCATCCTAAAATATGAAATGGATGATTTTACCCTTCATACCCTTTTTTAAGGTTTTTGAAACCTCAAAATTCAAAAATCACGATTGTTAAACCAATCGGGCTGGATATGGCGAATGGATGGCCGGGCATGGCACGGTTCGTCCCGTTAAGGGGACGCTCAACTGTGCTCATGGGCTAGCAGGGTATAGCCTGATAATTTCACGGGCTGCGTTGTGCCAAGCACGACAACCAGTTTTTAGGCCTGGCACGGCACACATGGATCATGTTGGCTGGGCCCGAGGGTCTCAATTTCAATTAAAAAATACATCTTTTTTTTTCCCCAAATCAAAGTCAGCAAGTATATGAGCTAATTGCCCATATCTATTTTGGCTAGACAAATTTGATTTGTCAAGTTAGTATAATGATAATATATAAAACTAAAGAGAACTAGGGTTCTTTTGGTTAGTTCTTTTATTTAAAACAAATTAATTACTTTTAATAGAACAAATAAAAATAAAAACATACCATAACCTCGATAAGTACAGAAAAACAAGATAAAAACATACCACTCGATAAGTATAGAAAAACAAGATAAAAACATACTACTCGATAAGTATAGAAAAGCAAAATAAAACATACCACAACCTTAGTAAGTGCTTTTAATATCACAACTTTAATTCTAATTTTATATCATAATTTATTGTTTTAAAAATATAAAATACTAATTAGCTATACAAATCTAATTTTATTGTAATTTGACATATTGTTGTTAGATTTAAAAATACTGAAGTTACTAAATTTAATTACTTTTTAAATAATTTCAGTAACAATAATAAATATTGATATTTGATAAAAATAAATAATAAGAGCTTATGAATTACAATTGAATGACGGTGACAATGATAATGTTCATGTTAAAGTTGATGATGACGACGACGATGATGACAATGAATATTAAAATTTAGAAATGCTTTTAATATGCAATAATAGATAATTCAGTTGATGTTAACCTAGTTGGGATGTGTTGTAAATTATAATGATGCAAATTAAATGTCTTATTTATAATTTGTAGCTTTAAATTTCATAAAAATAAAATTTAATTTATCTATCTCTCAAATATTTTTATTTTTAATTTAATGAGTAATAATTCTATTTATTCATTAAAAGTTAAATTATTAAGAATGATTCAATTCATTCAATTAGCTTTAAATTAACTCAATAGATTTATCAATGCAAAATTTGAAATTTAGAAGACAATGTAAAATCTCTTTTTTGAAAGTTTGAACTTCAAAATTTTAAATTTGTATTTTATTTTTCTATAACAAATTAATATAGAAATTTGAAAGATGAAATAACAAAGAAAATATTTAAAAAAAAAAGCAAAGTGGGCTTGTGGGTTGACATTATGGGCCCTTAATGGGCTCCTGCTTGTGTTGTTTATGCACGGCCCATGTTGTGCCTGAACAAAAAAATGGCCCATAAACCAGAATGATTGACCTGGCACGGCCCATTGATGGGTTGTGTCATGCTTTGTGCCGTACGAACAATGATGGGCCTATGCAGCGTGAGCTAGCATGGCCCATTGCCTATCTAGTCTGGGCACTCTAAATAATAAAATTGATAAAAATACTTATGAAATTATAGATTTTGGCAAACTAAAAAATTTTTCAATGAGATTTTACTATTTATTTGAAGAGATACATTGACAATAAAGACAATAAAGATATTACATAATTACAAGGAAGTTTGACAATAGCTCAATAGTAGTCAACTTTTGCTCTTTGTATTAGCCAATAATTTTACGGTTAACATTGTAAGAATTTGTAAAAGAATTTACATTAAAAGATTATTCTGTCACTAGAACTATTTTGATACATAAAAATATGATTTTACTCACATAAATGATTAGAAAAGTTAACCTAAAAATGTAATTAATTGATAACTCTAAAATTTTTCCATTATTTCTATATCTATTACATATAAATAGTTTTTTCTGATAAAATTTATAATTCAAACAAATATAACTTACAATAAGTAAAAAGTAGAGGATAATGAAGTAAACTTCAACCAAAATGTATATGACAAGAATGCTTTTGAGCAGTTCATAAAATTAAAGACGATAATTAACTGCGATGATTGACTAAATTATAGAGAATAAAAGAAAATATAGCAAGTATAGCTTATTTATGGGCGGGATTTCTTTGACTTAAAATTTATTATTTAAACTTTCACCCATTAAATCTATCAATCCATTGGTAGATACATGATAACTTAATGGTGTGTTTAATAAAAGAATAATAAAAATCGGTTGGAATTGGAATGAACTGGAATTAGAATGGGAAATAGAAATTAAAATAAATTGTTTACTTTAATTGTATGAATCATAATTGGAATGAATTGTGTTACTGTTGATCCTTTTTTTGTCTTGAAATTAAAATGAATTGTTGCAAGTTATTAAAATGACCTTAGTTGATTATTGTCATTATTTATTATAATAATTTTGATTATTATTATTATTGAAAGTAATTACTGTTAATAATAATAATTAATAAAATTATTATTAATATTAATATTAATATTATTAGTTAAAACGATTATTATGATTATTAATTTCATTACCATTATTAAGAGCACATTATTATTGTTAATATTATTATTATTAAGTTAATTTTATTAATTAATAGTATTATTATTATTATTATTGTTAAAAAATATTGTAATTATTATTAGAGTAATGATATAGCCAAAAACTCTTGTACAAACTTATTTTGTACAAACTGATGTGGCATGATAAGATTGGTTGAATTAAATATCACTTGACCCACATTATTTGTTTTTATTATTTTATATTTTAATTAAACCAATATTATCATGCCACATCAGTTTGTACAAAATAAGTTTGTACAAGAGTTTGTGGCTGTATCATTACTCTTATTATTAACAACAACAATTTAAAAAAAAAAGATAATAATAATAACAATAACAATAATACAATAACATAATATAATTATGTTTTATTAAGGACAAATAAAATTTAAGTAATAAAAACTTAATTCCCTACCCCATCAAATTCTCATTCCTTAATCTAAAAAACAAATGGACTTCACATATTTTATTCTCATTACCATTTCTATTTTAGTAACCACCAATCATTCCTATTTTAGATTTCAATTTCGTAATTAGAAAAAAAAAAGGCACCATAAATGTTGTTACTTTACATTTAGATGATATTGAATTAAATGGTCCAATGACTGAAAACTTTAATCGTACTTTAATCATAATTTTAAGTCCTTAAACTATATAATATAAAACACTGATATTAAAGGAAAGTTATGAAAAAGATTTGTAAGTTATAATTACAGATATGTTGAGAGGAAATTACAAAGAACAAGTAGACAAAGTACATGCAGTTTAGATGACACATTGCTCTCAACCTCCATGCTGTCAGCGTAGGAAATTCTGCGTGGCAATATTATCTCTCCTTCATTCTTTATATACATAAAGAAAGACAAATTAATAAATTATCTGCCTTCATCTCTTCTCTGTTCTTCTTTCTCTATCGCAATCTATGGCCCTATTTTATGCACTGCTGTTTGCATTAGTATTTTTAATCCGCTATTCTGCTGGGCAGCTCAAAATCGGCTTTTATTCTGGAACATGCCCTGAAGCAGAGTCTATTGTCAGTAGTGTAGTTCAAGATGCAGTTGTCTCAGACCCCAACTTGGCCGCAGTCTTGCTTAGGCTCCATTTCCATGATTGCTTCGTTGAGGTCTTCTGTAACCATAATTATTTCTGCCTGTCTTTTTTCTTTTTCTTTTTTTGTTGAAAAAAATTATCTTTTTCATAATTATGTAAATAATGATAAGTAAATTAAATTAAATTTTTGTAAACTGTTTGCTAGGGGTGCGATGGTTCAATTCTAATAGAGAACGGTCCAAATGCTGAGAAGCATGCATTTGGTCACCAAGGTGTTGGAGGGTTTGAAGTAATAGAAAAAGCCAAGGCCCGCTTGGAAGATGCATGCCCAGGAGTCGTGTCTTGTGCAGATATTGTGGCCTTGGCAGCTCGAGATGCTATAGCTCTAGTTTGTTTAACTCCTTAATAATTAATTTATTTATTAATAAACATCTAATTTCTTTACATTTAGGCTATCGAACGTACGCTATCATCAATTAAAGATTAATATAATTAATAATTGATGAATGCAGTCAAATGGACCGAGCTACCAGGTTCCAACCGGGCGCAGAGATGGTGAAGTTTCAAATGTTACGCTGGCAGATGATATGCCCGATGTTAGTGATTCAATTCAGCAACTCAAGACTAAGTTTTTGCACAAAGGGCTATCGGAGAAGGATCTAGTACTTCTTAGCGGTATGCTCTCTCTCTCTCTCTCTCATGCATCTCTTATGACAATATGGTTGGTGGACACTCTGATTAAAATGATCAGGTATCATTAAGGCCAATTCTAAATATAAGCATGTATAATTTTATTTTGGATAAAAGCTTATTTAGTCCTTATATTTTAAGATTAATGTTCATTTAGTCCCCGTATTTTTAAAAATACTTAAAAACATTCATGCCGTTAAAGTATTGATACCCCTACCGTTACTTTTTATTTCTTTTGGCTTACTTTTATAATATTATCCTTTTATAATAATTTTTTTGTTTGAAGATTAATAAAAAGAAAATAATTAAATTATTAATTTAATCCTAAAAAATAAAAAAAATTATATGAATTTTTAATTGTCAAAAATTGTATGCAAACTATCAAGTGTGCAAATGGTGCTTGCAAAAAAAAATTAATATATTTTTTTATGGTTAAATTGGTAATTTAATTATTTTATTTTTATTAATGTCCAAACAAAAAAATTATTATAAAAATATAATATTGTAAAAGTAAGCAAAAAAAATAAAAAGTAATGGTAGGAGTATCAATACTTTAACGGCAGGGATGTTTCGAGGTATTTTTAAAAATACGGGAACTAAATGGACACTAATCTTAAAATACAGAGACTAAATAGATTTTTATCTTTTTTTTTTTAAATGAAAGTTAGAATAATCGCATTATAAAAAATCTCAGAAAATTACAAGTAAATTCTGATGGAAAAATTGTCATCCATACAAAAGAATCAGAATAACACAAAATTTACTTTTTACAACTAAGACATGAGAAATACAAAAAACCTACTTTGGCACTATGCATATAACGAATCTGATTTGATAATTAATAGAGATAAATCAAACTAACTAGCAATTCGTAAGCCAAAAGGCAAGACCACCGCCTCACCAAAAGTAACATCATTCAAATAGTTATCTGAAAAGTTCATACAAAGACCGACACTATTGGGCCATTAAATCTCCAAGCACTTCCATTCGAGTTGACCCAACCGCCTCCAACACGAGTGTATCATCCCGATTCGAACACCAAAGTTGATACAATCCTCCAACATGAAACTTCTTGTTTTGAAGGAATTGAGGGAGAAAAGAGGACATGCCTAGGCCCATTGTTGATTTAAAGCCCAGGTCCTCACTTGTTCGGGAAAATTTCCAACCCAATTATTTTTAACAGTTAAAACAAAAATTTATTTTGAAATGTTTTGGTGGCCGTATGAATTGTGTTGATTAGAACTAGAAATGGATGTATTTAGAAAAAAAAAGATAAAAATTTAAAACTAGGCTTAGGCCATAGTATCGTCTCTAGTCTTTGTTTGGTTAAATTTTTTAATAGAATCTAGGAAAATTATCTACCGTTCACCCGTTTTTTCTAACTTTTTTTAAAATATACAATTCTTTTTTTTTTTTTTTTACAAGAATCCACTTGAAGTTACATTTCTTTTCACTTTTCCACTTTCGTTTGGAGACCGTTAAGAAAACTAACAGAATATGATATAAATAATTTTTTTACTCTTAAATGTAAAAGATAAATTATCCACCGACCACCTTTTTTATATTTTTTTAAAAATACACAATTCTTCTTATTATTATTTTTTTGTTGAACTTCACTTGAAGTTATATTGTTTTGCACCTTTCCATCACTGTGTCGTGAAATGACAAATTTACCCTTATGATGTCAGCAAAGTTCTAACGGTGTTACAACGAGAGTGGACCAATGAAAAAAATGTTAACTTCAGATGAAGCGTTGTAAAAAAAAAATTTATGTATTTTTGAAAAATGATAAAAAAATGGGTGGACATTGAATATTTTCCTTAGAATCTATTTAAGTAGATTTGTTTAAGTAGAGCATTTATTAAAAAAAAAAAGAGTTATTTAGTTGTCAATGACAAGTTTTACTAAAATTTATAAAATTATCTAATAGATAAGTTTTTTATAGTTATGTTCTAAAATGAATGAAATAAGACTGTAAAATAAATTAAAGATATTTTAGATATTTTAACTCTATAAAAATGCTTTACAACCTCTACTTTCAAAAGTTTAAAATTTGAGCTTGCTAGTAAAGTAAAAAAGTTTAAAATTTGAGCTTGCTAGTAAAGTAAAAGTAGCTTATTTAATCTAAAAAATTCTACTTAAAATACAATCAAAGATTAGTGAAAATTTAAAAAGAGTTCATGAAAATATACAAACACTTTTGGCAATAGTAAGCCACACTAAATGTGCATTATCCCACTCATTGTGGTGGGAAAAGCTATTTATGGTAAGACAAAATTATAACAATAAAATCACATCAAAATCCAACATTATTATGACCGTACAGTGCTAGACCTATATGAATATTTGACCTCTCAATTTATCTTAGTAGTCTCTTTTTTAAAATTTATTTTATCTATTTTAAAATGGCCTCATGAAAAAAATTAAAAATAAGCATGTTTAATTTTTTTTTCATTTCTTTCCGATTTACACTCGAGCATCATCACTAACTCAATCATCATATTGAACAATATTTATTTTTAATTATTTTTTAATTTTTATTATTTTAAAGCATAGTAAATTTGGTTTAATGAATGAAAATACTAACAAATCCCAAATTTACTATGCTAACACAAAATTGAATTGAATCACCCAAATCCTCTAACTACCACTGAGATTTGTCATCAACTATACAATATTGCAATATGCATAATCCCAGTGACTAACATGATCGGCATGTGTTTGTAGCTGTTTGCACATGTTACAACCCAATACGTATCTGCTTGTGATAGTAAAATTGTTTGCATCTCGCTGCGTACATACACACAATGTTAGATTCTTATAATGATTTAAGATCTCATTGCTTGCGATTGCTTTTGGAGGAAGTTTCTTTTCACTATTTTTTTTTTCTCTCTAATACCCCCAAGATGGTAGGTTAGATGGGACCCCTACTTCTAATATAAATTATTAAATGACAAATACATATATAGAGGGACATAATCCAATACCTTCAACTCTAAGAGTGGATACAAGAAAAATGCATAAAAACTCACCAAGAAGAAAAATATAATAAAATAATTAAAGCAAAAAGATAGGTAAAATCTAATGCCTAACACGAGGAACTTCCTACACATCCAAATGAGTAATCTAAAAGATACGTTGATAGGAAAGCCCCGACGACTGAAGAAATATCGATGAAAGCGATGAATGTAAGTTCAATTAGCCATGAAATCAGCGACAGAGGTAGCCTCCCGAAGAACATACCTAACCAAGACTAAAAAGGCAGAAGATATGGCATGGACTCAACCTAAAGTATAAACATACTCCTATCACATAGAGCCATGAGAATTAATCAACAAAATCATGTTGGCCAAATCAGACTCTGTTTTAAGTTCAAGCACAGAGCAACCAAGCTCAGTAGCAACCTCTTAACCTTAATAAAAATTGCGACCAACAATGGACAACCTAGGATTGCCCTTGGAACAACCATCCACAGTTAGCTTCACCACCCCAGGCGACGACTGCAACAAGAAAACTAACCTAATCAGCCTCTTGTTCGGCTTAATAACTCTCAAATCTTCTGCAATCTAAGGGCTTAAAACCTTCACAATTGGAATGGTTTAAAACCAAAGGCAGCATTTTCAAAACTAAAGTCCGAAACCAACCTATAAGTAAACAAATCAATAAAGAACACCATCAAGTCAAATCTACCTAAAAGTAAACATATCAATAAAGAACGCCATCAAGTCGAGTATGAAGGCATAACAAGCCTTCCAAACATGTCACAAACTAAAGTAAGGAAAAATAACTTGAATATGCCCTAAGAAATGGTACTTCGCCGCCAATGAACAAGTAAAGCATGATGAAAATTGAGCCAAACCTTTCTAACCCACGAACAATTGAGAAGTAGTTGTCTAGAAATCTCAATAACCCAGAAGTAGTTGTCTAGAAGTCTCAATAACCCAGCCACAAAAGCACCAAGAAACCATATGAAAACTCCTTGAACACAAAACATCATTAATGGCCAAACAACTATGTCACAGCTTCCAAAGGAAGAAAGAAACTCGGGAAGGAATATGTCACTACCAAATAGTAGAGAAAACCTTATCCCTAGGCCTAGAGCCATACACAAGCTCCCGAGTTGCATGCAAATAGAAATTACCATTAAGAGTTGTATTCCACCTTGGTAAATTCAATCCTACTATGAAAATAAAGACCAGCATACAATCGAAGAGGTCAAATCATCCTAGAGTTTACCCCTATCCTGAACGGTGCCCCTCTAATAAAAAGAAATTGACACCATAGATTTTGTCCTAGAACTGTATAAGAATAAGTGGCAAGAGCTCAGCTAACGATTATATTAGAAACTACAAAGCCCACAACTAACCATCCAATTGAGGCTCAGCAACAAAGAACAGAGAAAAAGTATGAGAAGCAAGATAATAAAACTAAACCAGAACTAGATGCACAGCTTTGCAATATTTACATTTCATAAAAGTAGCCCATGAAGGAAGCTAGTCACGAAAGCGCAATCAAAGCATAAGCTCTAGAGCCTTAGCCACATTGTCAAAAGAACAAATAAAAAAGTTACACTTCTCAACCGGATAACAAATTGAAATCCATTTATGCAAGTAAGCATGTCTTTCTAATATCAGTACTGCACCTGAGATAAACGAATGAAAGTGATTGCTATTGAAAACTAGTAACAAAGCGAAAAATAGCCTAGCGAGAAGTAGAAGCCGAGCTCCCAATATAAAAAAAAATGCTTGTAGCATAACTAATCAACTGACACAAAATTGCATTATAGCTGTGCAGGAAATCCTTAAGCCATTGAAGGCTCGATCAGATGTCATTAGGAAAAATAACAATATCATCAGTAAAACTTAAATAAGAGACATGAACAGGTGTAGTAGTATAATTATCCAAAGAAGGATACAGAGAAAGAGGATAGCCCTACCTAATACCACCATGGGATTGGAAAAGCCTGTGGCTAATCCTATTCACCATCATGGAAAACCAAGGAGCAGAGATAGCCTTCTGAATCAAGGAAAGCCGTTGCTCCAAAAGTCCAAAACACCTCAGTATATGGATAAAAAAAAAGTCCAAGAGATCCAATCATACGCCTTGGCTATGTCCAATTTTAGCACCACATTACTCTAAACATGGCAGTTCAGGAGATGACCTATCTCCTAAATTATCATGGATCCCCCCCTTAGACACACCGAAAATTAGAATGGTGCCCAAAAAAAAAAATCTTCTTACAAAGCAAAGCATGTTGTAATCGAGCCCTAACATTTGAGAAAACCACTTTATCTTCAGTAGAGCTAGAAATATCACACTGCCTCCCCTTCTGAGCCATATCTTCCTTAGCCACTTTAACCCACTAAAAGAAATTATAAAACACATACTTATTCCAAGCCTTTAGGCAAAGCTTCAACAAAACTAGCTTTTTGTTGAAAATCCCTTATCCTTGTTCTAAAATCGGGGCAAACCAACATTGCCGCACAATATTACAGAAAGCATGATGCTTAAGCCAAGCGTGCAAAAACTTAAACTTAGAAGACCTTCTGGCCGAGTCCCTATCAACAGGTGACAACAAAAGAATGGTCCAAAACAATACGATGCATGTAGGTAATTTGAAAAAAAAAACAAAAAAGGATTAGAATACTGTGAATTATTCACCAACCTATCAAGAAGCCTTTAAATATAACCGTTAGTCCTAGTAAAATGACTTGCAACAAGATCAACATCTTCCAAACCATTGTCTAATAAAACTAAATTAAATGCATCATAGCACCCTGAGGTTGAGCACACCACGAGAGATTTTAGAAGAAGACTGCATAACATTGAAATCCTCTCTCATAATCCAAGAACTAAATAACATTAAAATCCCCTCTCATAATCCAAGAACTATCATGGCTATCAGCATAGGCCACAAAGGCATCCCACAAATCCTCCTGCATAGGAGTAGTGCAATTAGCATAAACATAAGATATAAGAACATAAACAGGAAAAAAAGAATGGCTAACCTAGTAATGTAACACATAATACACATCCTAGAGTAGCTCTATAGAGAATGGTGAAGACCAAGACACCTAGATCTTCCTAGACTATGAAGAAATAACACGATTCATCCTAAGTCAAACATGAGTAGACTCTAGCCTATCAACCTCAATAAAATTTTCAAAAATACAGAAAAAACATAAAAGATACATCCGAATCAATTATCACAATCTACATATAGCGAGGGCTTTAATAATCCCCTTAATATTCTATATAAGCATATTTATCATTAGCAAGTAAAAGATTGGGTGACAACCCACCATTAAGTATTACAGAATTTCGGCCCACAGCCAAAGCAGAATCCTAGGATGACCTACCAACCCTCAAGCCATCCATATTATCAATCATTGCATTAGAAGGGCTAGAGGTTCGATTTTCCTCAGAAACAAACAAAAATCATGCATCCTCCCCTAATTCATCCTAAAAGATGAATCTGTATCAAATATAGACAAACCTAACGATTATCACTTTCCTCAAAACCCAAAACTATAGTCACTACCCTAAAAAACATCATCAGAAATATGGTACAATGCGAATTGACGGCCATCTGCATCTGCGATAGTCGTTGTACGTGCACCTTAGTCAACCATGACAACATTTCTATCAGTAGCCATAGTAACCTGAGTTTGGTCAATTAATTCAGTCTCTATATCCTGAGCAATAGGAATAAGAGCATAAGTATACAAAGAAACCTCACTAGAAAACATAAGCTCCAACGATTGGATCTCCTTAGTAGGATTAAACTGCAAACCGGACCCAAAATTCTATCCCTAAACCAAAACAAGTTGTGTTCTAGGCCCGTGAGATTGATTTTCTGCAATAACATGTTGAGGAACATGAGCCACTGTAGGTTAAGCAGCAGCATTAGAAGCAGGCTTTATCACATTATCCTAAGGTTCATAAAATAGGCTATTGGGCCCTCTGTAGCCTAAGGTTAGTCACATAACAAGCTCAAGAAGAGTGACTAAGGTACTATAAGAGGGTACTTCTTTAAAAATAACATTATGCTAAAATCTAGAGTTGATTTTACTAACCCATAGAAGTGGTAATAAAGAACTCAAAACATCATATTCAACCAAAACTTTAGCTACAGATGGCCTATTCACAGAGGTTGCAACGTGATCTACATGTAATGACTTTCCAGTAGCTGAAGCAATCAAGAATAGAGCGATTTTATAATTAATAAAATGATTAGGTAAATATAGAAAATATATTGAAATTAGCACAATCGAAGATACCTTAGAACATTAAAAATAAATTATCCACTTAAAAAGATGCATACCTCTACTATTAATGTACAAGGTATGCGGAATCCAAATTTTGGAATAATCTTCTTCAATCTCAAGCTTGATAATAATATATCCATTATCCAACAAGGAAACTTAGGGAGTTTCACTTTAACTTAAAAGACACAAAAAACTTGTGAATGACATCCATTGCAGGTGGCCAAAAGAGAACTTACGAATAAATAATAATTTATAAGGTTTTACCATGGACTAAATTTTCTTAATTGAAAAGTGAAAAGCAAATTCTCCCCAGTAGAGCAGAATTGACTTAACAAGGATGAGAGAAGCTGAACAGATAGAAACAATATCAATAAAGGATTTTGAAGGGCAATTGCTGGCATTGTGACGAAAGATGGATGCAGGATTAACTACAAAGATGTATGAAGGTTTGAGAAGGGTGCGGTTTTGATGATTGGTAGCTATTGATCAATTTTAAACGGTCATTTTTTCTTTCTTTTTAGAAGACCACCATGGGAACCTTACCTGTAATAAAGATTATTAATTGAAAAATACAAATAGAGAGAGCATAAACTAAAACCTTAAAGTCTAAGTGAAATACAAAAGAGTATAAAAAACCCAAGAGCAAGAATCAAAAGCAAACTAGCAAAGAGTGAATGAAATGAAAAAAAAAAAAGGGTAGCAAACAGTGAATGCAATGAAAAAAAAAGAGCAAAATAGCAAAGAATGAATGAAATGAAAAACTATACATGAGGGTCTTCCTGTGCGTCCAGATGAATGATACTAGATAAATTAATAGGCAAACCCTGATGACCCATTAAAAGCTGACGAATCTGATGTGAATAAGCCTAATTAGCCATGAAATAAGTTGTAGAAGTAGTATCACAAAAAGCACTTGACCACACAAAAGGAGAAAAAGTATGGCTTAGACTCAACTAAGAACAAAAACATAATCTCACTATACAAAGCCATGAGAAGTAATCTAAGAATCTACAATAGTCGAATCAAACTTTACCTTAAGCACATAGTAACCATGCTGAGTAGCAAACTCCAAACTCTCACATATAGCCATTAGCTTAGCATAAAGAATCGACCCGTTCCTAAGAAAATAGCTAAAAGATGCTAAAACCATACCCCAATGATCATGAAAGATACCTCCAGTAGCGAACAACCTAAGATTATCCTGAGAGCAACCATCCACCGAAAGCTTCACTACTACAGACAACACTCAGCAACTAGAAGAAAAACTTAATTGGCCTTCAAATTGGCTTAATTACTCTCAAACCATCCACAAATTGTGAGCCAAAGACCCCTGCAGTTAGGATTCTTTAAAACCAAATACAAAATTAGTAAGCATAAAGTTTGAAATCACCCTGTGAACAACTTTTACAGAAAACAATGCCAAATCAAACCTAAGAGCATTTCGAGCTTTACAAATATTCTACAAAAAGAAGCATGTAAGAAAAGCCAAATGTGTCCCTATAAAGAGGTACACTGTCGCCAATGAGCAAATAAGGCATGAGGGGTTAGAAAAGCAACTGACCTCAAACCAAGAATATGATGGAAATCGAGTCAGATCACTTTGACCTACAAGCAATCGAGAAACATATGCCCAGAGGTCTCAATAGTTTGGTTACAGAAACACCAAGAAACCATGTAAAAATCCTTGAGTATAAAGCATTGTCAGTGACCAAAAAAACCATGTAATAGCCTCCAAAGAAAAAAGAAAACCCATGATGGAATATATCGCTGGTAGATATACGAAAAACCATTTCTCTAGGCTTAGAGTCATGAATTAGCTTCAAGATAGTCCTGAATTGAAAATCACCATCCTAGGCCAGATTCCCCTTTCCAGATAGCATCCCTTAAAAAAAAAAAATCCAGGACCATGGATGCCACACTAGAATTAAATAAGAATAAAAGACAAGAATCGAGCCAACAATTATATCAAAAACTACAGGCCCAACAATTAATCATCCAACACATGGGGCTCAGCGATGCAGTGAATAGAACAAAGACGTCTCCAAAGAGGAACATGTTAACAAAATTGACCATATCTAGGCGTTTAATCCTACAATACTTAAACTTCATAAAAGAAGTCCATAGAGAACGCTGGTCATGAAAATGCCACCAAAGCTTCAACTCGAGAGCCTTGGACAAATTAGCAAATGATCAAAAGCCCAAACCACCCTTTTCAACTAGATAACAAATTGAGCCATCTACATTAATGAATCTATCTCTTAATATTTGTATCACCCCATAAGAAACGAGTGACAAGTCTTTCCAAATGCTAAATAATAGCCAAGCTGACCAAAGGACATGAAACGAATACAAAGGCATAGAGGACAACACATGGTGAAGAAGCATCAATTTCCACCAAAGGAAAGCAATTGATTAGCCCAATTAGAGATCTTGTCACCGACCTTCTGAATCATATCATCAAAGTAAGTATTCTTAAAGAATCCCCTATAAACCAAGCACCTAAAATAAGTGATTGGCATGGCAAAAAATTGTGTAATAGAGTGGACAATGGCATAGCGAGAAGTCGAAGCTAAACATTTAATATAAAAACTACTCTTAGCCTGACTAATCAACTAGCCTAGAACTGCCTCAGCCTCATAGTGATGAAGGAAGTCTATAAGCCGCAAAAGGCTCTACATTAGAAAAAATAATAATGTTATCAACAAAACCCTAATGGGAGACAAGATTAGGCTGAGCCGTGTCGTGCAACAGTGTAGAAGAATACTAAGAATACAAACGATCTAAACCCCGAGAAAGAAACTTAACAGTAGTAATAAACAAGCATAGGAAAAGAGGACCACCCTACCCAAGATCATCCTGAGATTGGAAAAATCAGTGGCTAACCTAATTCACCACCATCGACCACTGGGACCTAAAAATAACTCTTTGAATCAAAGAAATCCGCTGCTCTAAGAATCCAAAACACCTTCACATCTGTATAATAGAAGACTAAGACAACCGATCATACGCTTTGGCCGTCCAACTTCAGCACCACATTGCTCTTCCGATAACGATGGTTCAAGTCGTGTGATGCTGAAGCTTCAGCTGAGGTTTTATTTTTATTTTTTACTTCTATTTATAATTAACAAGAGTAATTTAGAAAATAGGTAGGGGCTTGTGAGATTATTTGAGGTTCAAATATCACTGTTAGTTTCGAAAAGGGATTTCCTTTTTTTTTTCCCCCTTAAAAAAAGTGATTTCAGTTGTGAGTGGTGTCACTGGCAGCCCATCTTGTTTCCTTAAATCATCCCACCCCATGCACCCAGCCCATCCCGTCCCATTCATGAGTACACCTTGTGATAAAAAAATTATTAATGGAAACAAATGAAAGACATTTTCTATAGGAAAGAATATAGATTTTTTATGAAAACAATTAATGTAGATGAATGAAGAATATTGCAAAGGAATTTATCAATGAGAAGCTTCATTTGGTTGACTTGTGACGTGCTGGTTGTGAGCAATGGATTTTACTAAATTAATAGCATTGGGCTTGTGTACGGAAAGTCACAATTGGTTTTCTCTAAATACAGGAATGTTGGGTCTCATGATTTTCCTTAAGCTTCGAAGATTTTTTTTTTTTTTTCATCCGGTTAACATTAGAGATGGTTAATGAGCCGTGCCGGCACCAAAGTAAGCACCATGCGTGCTTGTGCCGTGCCTACTATGTGTTTTATGCCGTGCCTAAATTTTTTTACTTAGGCCTAGCCCGACCCGACCCGGCACGTGCCGGCCCATTCGTGTCGTGCTTGAGAAAAAAAGCCCAACAAGCTTTTTTTTTTTTAATTTTTTTAGAGCGCATACTAAGCTGTTAGCGTACTTTTTTTAAATCTATATATTTTTCTTAGGTCTATGCCTTTATTTAAAATTAATAGAATTGAAAATTCAAAACTCAAGTTCATATCTACTAATAATAAACTAATAATAGTAAGAAAATATAATATTAATTACTACGTTTGACCTTATAGTATTAAAATTTTTTTAATACTTAACAACAATAATAATAATAAATTTTTCTTAAGGGTTAACTTAATTATTAATTTGGACTTACATAAAGTCATAAATCACAGTTTACAATAATATTAATGCATATTTATAAAATCATGATATTTATAATTTTATTCATTAAAATAATGATATCAATTATTTATTTAATAAATTAGAAATATAAATTAATTATAGTATTTTTTTTAAACTAAGAATTAAATGAATTTAAAAAATTCAATTTCAAGTTATTTGAAAAATCATAAAATTTTAAATTTACTTTCATTAAAAAATAAAATGTTCTTATTGCGGGTTTTTTATCGTGTTGTCCTTAGCACATCTCTAATTGTGCCGTGTTTTTAAGGCATGCGTGCCTAAAATTTTAGAGTCGTGTTGTGCCCTGTGCCTCACCGAAATATGCTCGTGTCGTGCCATACTGTATGGACATGTGCCGTGCCACGTGCTGTTCGGCCTATTGGCCATCTCTAGGTAACATTAATGGATGGACAATGTCAAAATCATTTTTTTAACCCATTTTTTTTTTCAACATTCACACAGTTACTGTTGTTTCAAAACCACTAACTCGACCCCTTAAAGCTCTTCGATGACAAACATGATCGTATCATACTAATAATCCTCATAAATTGCATTAGTTGTTGTAAGACTACAGGAATTTAATATAATTCAATATAAAGGGAAGGTTCCTTAATTTAGAATTTTTTCTTTTAAAAAGTAACCTAATTTTTATCCATTAGATTTACTGAATCTTAAGGTAGATGGATGAAACATAAATACAATTTTTAAATTTAAACCGTTTATTTAGTTGAAATATAGGACAAAACTACTTTGCAACTCTTGTACCAAACCCCCAAATTTGGTATTTTCTTTAACAGTCCCTATTATTTTCTATAAATAATAAAAACTATAAATTTTAAAAATTTTATGCAATAAGCCCCAATTAAAATATAATAATTTCAAATTTTAAAAAATTTATTTAGTGTTTTCTTTAGAAATTTCTATTTTTTTCTATAAATAATAAAAAGCATATGTTTTATAATTTTATTTAATAAGCTCCAATTAAAATATAATAATTTTCAAATTCTAAAAAATGTATTCTCTATCTCCTTCTCAAATTAGTTTGTCCTACTTTAAATCTTAATTTATTCATTATCAAACATATAATTCTTCTAAAACATTAAAAAATAAAGAGTCTTCTAACTACATAAATTAGATTAATTTCTTAAACACAAAACCTAAAAAACATAATACTTGCATTTTCTCAAAAGAAATATATTGTGTTTATTTTTTTCTTTACCATTGTAATAAAGAAAGAGTTATATATTACTTTTTATAACAAGATCTAATCAATTAGGGCTTACTGAATGCGATTAAAGATGGTGGGATGGGTTTACTTTACTAAAATTTAATCTCAATAAGGTGTTTGGCATGAATAAGTAAATTAAAAATTATACAACTTAGGCTACTAAATTATCATGTGATAATGATTTTTTTTTTACCCTAAGGAGACCCTACAATGAGTTTTTTAGACTAAATTTTTGTCTTATGTTAACAAAAAAAAATAAAAATGTTACGTTAGAAGCCTAAAAAGTTAGTTAATTTTAATTTTTTTGAAAGGTATCCTCCCATAATCTATTAATTTAAGTTATTATTCATTCTTTACAATTTTAAATGTAAGTTTCATTCTTTATAATTTTAAATTTAAGTAATAGAATAAATATTATGCAATGCATTTGTTTTCACATTAAATAAATAATTAATCAGTTTCGTACGTGTAATAAGGTATAAATAATTTTACATAATTTCAAATTTACATATAGAAATTTATTATTTTGAAAATATTATTTATAAACTCCATAATAAAATTTAAATGACTATCCAAGTATTTATTTAAAATTTATTTATTTTTCATTTTGATATTGTCAAAATTTTTATAAAACCTTATCCAATATTGTATTACACTAAAAACAAGATAATATTATTATAATCTAATTGGTATTTTAAGTAAATGGAAGTGGAGAGTATTTTAGCAAATTAAAATAATTCATCCATATTTTTAATATATAAATATGTTCATTTACTAAATTACCTTTGACTCATATAATAAAATATTTTAATGGACTAATGTGTCAAAATGTTGAAATTTAATCTTTTTTTATTTTTTTAGTAAATAGAAGGGATTGCATCGTTAATGACCAAGTAAGTGCATCCATGCTGTTGGAATAGCTTGCTTTTGCAACTCTTGGGTTGAATCCAATGGTTGGATCACAAAAAGATAAAAAATGGTGTATGAAACCATAATTGTATTGTAGCTAGACCCTGAAATATATTAATATATATTAATTTAAATTTATATTTTAACTGATATAATAAATAATGTGTCATCATTTGATTGATTTAAGTGAATTATCTCAACTGAGTAGATACAACATAACTCTATGTAAAATACATGAAATATCAAGTTAATTTTTAAAATAAATTATTTAAGTCAAGGGAATCTCATAACATAAAAAAGAGATTTAGGTGGAACTTTTCTTAAAAAATTATTATTATTATTATTACTTTTCAGCTGCGCATACTATTGGAACTACCGCATGTTTCTTCATGACGAAACGGCTTTACAATTTTTTCCCTGGTGGCGGATCCGATCCCGGAATCAACCCTAGCTTCCTTGTAGAGCTAAAAGCAACTTGCCCTCAGAACGGCGACGTTAATGTACGATTACCAATTGATCGTGGAAGTGAGAGGGTATTTGACAAGCAGATTTTGCAAAACATTAAGGATGGCTTCGCTGTTCTGGAATCTGACTCTAGGCTCAATGATGACATAATTACCAATGCCATAATTGACTCCTACTTGGGGATTCTAAACCCAATATTTGGTCCATCTTTTGAGGCTGATTTTGTTGAGTCAATTGTGAAGATGGGCCACGTTGGTGTCAAAACAGGGCAGCAAGGTCACGTGAGACGCCTTTGTGGTGCTTTCAGCTGATCTGTTTGCCAAATTCAGATCATTATTTGTCTTTTTTTTTTTTTTGGTTAGACAATTTTAATTGAATATTTGTCAAATATGCTGTATCAAAATTAATATAGATTATTTATCAAAAAAAAATTAATATAGATTATCTATAAAAAAAAAATTAATATAGATTATGTTCACCCTTATTTTTCAAAATTCACAAACTGTAACCTTTGTTTGAAAATTCATGCAACTACTAAATAACATCCCAAGTGCATTTAACTTTTGTCACATGTATCACCAAATCATTTAAGTTAATATGTGGCACTATCTGATAGAATTTGATTGATATAATATAGTCTGTGGCACTATCTGATAGAATTTGATTATGACATGGGTCACGTAAGCATTGATTTAGTAATGAACTTTTGAAAAATTATTTTATTTTTAATGGTACTTCCTTAAAAACTTTTTTGTGCAATTGCGCGATGCGATAGTAGCAAGTAAAATCTTCTAAAGCACCACTTGGGCTTAGCCCAAGTGGCTAAAGCCACTCCCTCACAAATGTGAGGGAAGTGGTTCGAGCCTCCGCAGACGCATTACAGGAGTTTAATTTAAATGTCATTCCTTGGAGTCCCAGAGCTTGAGTGAAGACAGCCTTTCTCCCAGGCTGGGAGTTTGACGTCCCTCGAATATTTGAGAGGGTTAAAAATCCAAGCGGTGCCATATCAGCATTAATGTCAACATGTCTCAGTATATATATATATATATATATATATGATTGTACATATCAGTTATACTCTCATGTAATATGAGTTGTAATTTGAGCAATAGTCTCATGTCATCAAAAAAAAAAAAAGTAAAATCTTCTAAAGCCAAAAATCATACTTTCACGAGTAGAAATTCATGATTTGCGATGTTAATTGAAAATTTTGTTTTGGTAGAGGCAAAAAGAGGCCTTTTGTATTTTGGAGTTTGAATTTCAATCACTTCATGTTGAAACTTTACCGCCATATATTGTTGGTTGCGAATACAGAATATTTTAACTACGGTTTTGTTGGTTAAGGGTCTGAAATTTGAAATTTTATTAATTTCTAATTATTTAAAAAAAATTTACTTGTTTCTTTTTTGTGATTTATGTTTTATTTTCAGACATTTATATTTGAGTAAAAAAGTGAACTTTATGTAACTTTTATGTGAATAAGAAGAGATTTAAATGGCAAGTAAATATTGTATTCTAAATATGTCTCTATCAAAATACTTCTTTTCTAAATTATAAAACTTAATTCCTTTATTTGTTTTTACTTATGTAAAGGTCAAATAATTATGTTTAAAATATTTTTTAATTTATAAAAACAAAAAAGATATCACTTATATTTAAATATTAAAAAAGAGAAAAACAAACATGAATTAACATTTGTATTTAAACCTATTCAGACTTCATTTAAATTCTGATTTGTTCAGATTTTAGATAAGAAAATAAACATTATATACATCTTTATATAAATATATTTTATTGATTTTGTTTTCAATTTCAGATTAACTTAGGATTTGGATGATTGCGGATCACTTGTAAAACAAAATTGAAATCGCCTTCTCTGATTCTTTCTAATTTTGCTGTAGTTGTTATAATATCCGTAGTTTGAATGGATAAATATTCCTCATCAACGATTACTTACCATAAAAAAGAACAATCAAATTAATACCTGAAACCAATTTGGTGGTTTGTACTGTGCTGGCAAGTATACATCCAATTTGAAAGAACATACATCTTCATAAATGATTACTAACCTTATTAAACCAATAATATTTGTATTTATGTGCTTTCCATTGAAATGCATCATTACCATTTTTTTATTTTTGTTCCATGCAATTGTGCTGCCATTGGCAGATAAGCATGTGATTTAAGTACTAAAATCCAGCCTTTCATTTCATTGGCACGAAGCAAACTGAAACAAGCTCTTCTTTTATTAAGCTCGTTTTACTAATAGGAAAAATAGAATAAACATGAAGCAAAAGCTCCTACCATGAAGAATTGCACGGTTGCTGTTGGCCGGACGTCTTCAACGTGCGGCTGGCTGGCTAGGAGATATGATTCCATATTTGCCTTCCGCCATAATTTCCCATGTTCTTAGAAGTTAATAGATAGTTACTCTTCCACTGTTCATTAAGCTAGAGTTAGTTACTTAGCCACGTTCTTTTAAATTGAGTGGTTATCTTTTGTAATACAAAATGACTATGAGACTTGCTGATGGGCATTGAAGAAAAGAAAAATAATGTAGCTTAGATTGTAATTAACTAGTTGTTTAATTCCAGTAAGGTTGAATCATTTTGGTATCAGAGCATGGCGACATCACCATGTTCTGAAATTGAGAAACTATCTAGGTGCTATAGATGAACTGGAAAACAATCGAAAGGATGTTGCTCACATAAGTGCTCAAGTTGCAGACCTTGCAAAAGTTGTGCTAAGCATTCAAAACAATTTAACCAACATTTTTCAAGCATTACGAGACCCAACACTACTATCTATTGTGCCACAACCACCACCGATGCCACAACATCGTCTAACCAACCACCATATCCTCTTGGAACTCCCTTTTCTAGATACCAAGGCCGGCCAATTCGCTTAGAATTTCCCACTATTAAGGGATATAATCCAGAAGGTTGGATCTTATCGACCAATAGTTTCAAACTTAAATCATATACCAGACGACCATATGTGGAAATTGTTTCGGCGCACCTTCTTGGAGAGGCAATACCAGGGTATCAATGGATGGCTAAAACTGTCGTAGTGCCGACTTGGGGTGTATTTTGCAAAGCTTTGTGTTCCCGTTTTGGTTCTAGTGAATACGAAGATCCAGAAGGTTCTTGTAAGTCATAACAGATGACTACGGTTCTTGATTATGAAACCAACGTTAAAAAAAAGTGGGCCATCAGGGTTTGCTACTCCTTGAAGCATTTTTTATCCCATATTTTTTTTTGTTGGATTATTTGACTAGCTTCGTACTAGTGTAAAACTTTTGAACCCTCGTTCTCTGACTCAAGCCTTTGTCATGGCTTAAACAGCAAGAAGAAGTTTTACATGCCTTAGCCAAATCATTTCATGACAAGCCTCATTTGGGAACTATACCTACCCAACCAAACCTTGAAGCTGTAGGAGCCCCTTCTTGCTCTACCACCAAGGTGGACCTCCCAATCTCCAGCTACCGGGTCAACCCCAATCTGGCCAGATATGAGACGATTAAGTACCAATTAGCTACAAGAGCGACATGCGAAGGTTCTTTGTTTCAACTGTGATGAAAACAACGTTGTCGCCGACCAAAGCTGTTACCTTTGGAATCCAATGGTTATGAGCCTGCAGGATAATTTTCAAGAGCCATCATGATTTTCAAAAGTCTCGGTAACTGCTTGATTAATATTTCTGCCTTAATTCCATATTTGGCTTACATTGTAATTTCCCATGTTCCTAAAAGTTAACAGTTGGTTACTTTCTCAGTATTCATTAAGTTAGAGTTAGTTAGTTAGCCGATTGTCATGGGATAAGTATTTTGCAAAGCAAACCCACACGGCATCTAGATGAGAAAGTCGCTAAGTAAACTGTGGAGACGTGTGTTTTGGGTCTGTGGACTGAAATGGAAAATATGAAGAAGTTCAGAGTCCTTGTACAGATTGACTTCAGTTGAAGGGGTCTAATAGATATTTTGTGCTGACGTGGCACTAAAAGAAAGCTGATGAGCAGTGCCTGATGTACGATCTTTTTTCTTCTTCATTTGTTCATCGATTTGCATAGAATCTGTCCCCTTGTGATCTGTGCAAAATCTTCTGTAAATCCACTTATGTTTGATTAGTTGTTGATCAATAACGTGAGTAAATTTTTCCTTCAAAGCTTACTGGTTCATGGCCCTATTCTAGTTCTCGATTTGGTTTTCAGTTCTGATTTCTTGTTTCAATTGAATTTCTTGGTGTTTCATTCATCAAGATTCAGGGGAATTGATTTGAAAAAGACTCAATAGACTCAACATAAACTTATTAAACTTTTTGGCAAGCTAAGATGCTTGGAAAAAAACTGGAGAGAGGAGAGAACAATATAGTGAAAGAGAAAGTATAACATTCACAAGAGTGTATAAGAGAGTTCTATGTACAAGCTGCATGCTATACTACTCTTAACAAATTCTAAAGAATTCCTAACTATGTACAAGTGATCAGTATACTAGAATATGTTGGAAATTTTCAGAATCAGGCCATACTAGCATATCTTGGCTTAATTTAACCTCTTTGGTTGAAAAATTTGAGCGACCAACAACAAAATGCTCTTTTAAATTGAGTAGTTATTTTTATAATATAAAAAATGGCCTTGAGACTTGTTTATTAGTGAGGAAGGAAAACAATGTTAGTCTTGTAACTTAGATTAGATTGTAATTAAATAGTTGTTTAATTCTAGTAAGGTTCGATGTCCATAGCTGGATGGTTGGCTTGGTTCGTGGCCGACTTTCTGATCATGGGAGTTTTTGATTTGGATCCAAAAATTAAGGATCATACTTTCTTTGTCTTTAGGATTTATATTTAAGTTTTTTAATTTGTTAGTGCAATCAGATTGATTCGGATATGATTCGAATATATTCTGATGAAATTGTACAAATTACATCCAATCAAATTTTGAGATCCATTCAAGTACAATATGATTTATTTAGATCGATCCAATTCTGGTCCAATGCTTAACTCAGCTGTTTACAAAAAATAGTCAAAATATTTAGAAAGATATTTATGTTTTGACAACAAAATAGTCGTGTCAGACATTCAAAAGAAGAATATCTACATCATTTTATTTTATTTGAATTTTAAATTGTTTTATATTTTCTTTTGTATCAAAGCATATTTTAATTTTGTAAACCTAGTAGTTATGCTTAAAATGATGAGCCCAATTGAAATTATAAATTTTAGGTCTAAATTTTGCCAAATTACAGTTCTAAGCTTCAGGTCTAAGTTTTGCAAAATTGTAGTTCTAAGCTTTAGGTCCAAATTTCGTATAAGCCATTTTATTTTGTAGAGATGACTCTACTTCTATGCATCATCTTCAATAGTTTCTTGGTCCCTATGGATCTATTTCAGGTCAGTAGATTAGTGTAGACACGAGTGCCCCTTTATGTTGGCAGACATTCTTAGGATCGTGTTATAGCTATTAAAAGATCTGAAAGTACGTCAAGCTCCATTTATTTATCTTGGAGTTTCTATTTTTCATGGCAAGTCAAGAAAGGTTCACCTTCATGCTCTTGCAGATAGAGTTATTTCGAAGATCTCAGGTTGGACAGGAAAAATCTTATTTATGGCTGGAAGAGTCCAATTAGTTCAATATGTTTTTAATCAATTTTGCTCCAGAACTTCCGCATTCATAGGTGGCTTATTTTTCTGCTCGGGTATTTGTTAAGAGTAGCTCGCAATTTTATTTTTTCAGGTGATTTTGACACTCGTAAGGCAAAGACTGTTTCTCGGGATAATTTGTGTTCTCTTAAACTTGAAGGTGGTCTTGGTTTGCAAATCTTGGATGTTTTGAATAAAGCTGTTTTGCTGAAGTTTGATTGGGAATCTTTTCATAGCGACTCTTTCTGGGGAATTTCTTTCGATCTCGACACAAGATGAATTCTTTTCATTGTCAGTAAAAAAATATTTCAATCCTTGCTCTTTGTTGGATTTAATGCTATTTTTTACACTTTTTATAAAGGGTCTCATTGGCTGACAAGAGATGGCAATCTGGTCTCTTTTTGGCGTATTAAATGGTTGTGGTATCCTATTTCTTTGCTTCTTTGTATGGAGGAAATTGAGGTTAATTTAAATTCTACAATTTCTAGTGTTATTAGGAACTCCACTTGGCACTTTCCTTCTCAATTTGTGCAACTCTTCTCGGACTTAGTCTCAGATATTTGCTCTATTATTCTTTCAATTGGAGGAACAATAAATAAGCTAATTTTGGTAAGATTCTACTTTAGGTTGTCCACTTTTTCAGATAGCTATGACTACTTTCACAAGAAATGAGATAAGTTCCCCTGAGCCAAATATATTTGAATCAACATACACCTTCAAAAAAATCTCATTTTTTTTTTGTTTTTGGAGGCTCACTTGTTATAGGTGTAAGATTATGATTGTAAATTCTAGGTTTAATAAGGATTCAAATGTGGTGGGTAGTTGAGGTGTACTAGCAGGGTAGTTGGGGTATGTACACCTATGTCATTGGAAGATGATCTAGCATAAGAGATTTAATCTAAATAGCATACGATAGCTAAATAATTGCATGCATAAGTTATTTAGGCTCTATGACATAATTCGAACTGCCTATAATATTTTGATAACTGCTCATGATGACGAACTGATTATTGTGATAGTTATTTAGATGTTTAAATTATTGAGGGAATTACTCCGAGCATAGCTAAGGTAGTTGAGGTTTTGGGAAATACTTTGAGAAAATTAGGCGAGACCGTTTTTGGATAGAAGAAGAGATTGTAAGCTTTATAGCCTTTGGAAATTAGTGTGTTTGTCTTGATAGCTGTAGGCCTAAAGAAGTCGAACTGCATAAATGTCTTGTGTTATTCTCTTTACTATTTTTGTTCTTATTGTTTGCTGTTGTATATGACATTTTTTTATGTTTCTTTATTTGCTCTGCAACTGACTTGATTTTAGATAGTCGAGTTGTGATAGAAAACAGTCAAGCTACTCTGAGTGCTATTCTAACAAAATTTATTTTGTTTAAATCCTAACAAACTAGTATCAAAGGTCGGTTCCATGGCTTAGATTAAATTAGATATTGAGAAATTTGATTGGAAGAATGACTTCAATCTTTGAGAGGTGAAGATGGAAGGCTTATTAGTACATCAAGGGTTGAAAGTTACTATATAGAGTGATCCATGAGCGAATAACCTTTTGAATGATGAGGACTTCAAAGAAAAAGATAAGAAAGGTACATAGCACTATCATTTTAAGCCTTGAAGATGAAGTTTTGAGAGAAGTATTGGGAGATAAATCTGCCTCAGGTATCTAGGCAAAGTTGGAGAAGATTTACATGGCAAAGTCTTTAACAAATAGATTTTATGTAAAGAAAATACTTTATACAGTTTCAATGAAGGAATGTTCTTTATTATAGAGCATATTTATAACTTCAACACAATGATTATAGATATTAAGGGTATTGATGTGAACAGAGATGATGAAGACAAAATAATCATATTATTGATTCCTCTACTGGATTCTTATAAGCACTTCGTAGATTCAGTATATGGAACATAAAATTTGACCTTGGAAAATGTTAAGGTTGCTCTCTACTAGAAAGAAATACAGAAGAAATCTAAGGGTATCTCAAGTTGTGGAAAACATCTGACAACAAGTAGAGAATGATATGAGAAAAAGGATTCTAAGAAGCAATTTAGCAGATCTAAGTGTAATAACATAGGTAAAAAGTGTTTCTATTGTAAGAAAAATGACATTCTAAAATAGATTGTCCAGCAAAGAAAGCTAAGGAAACAAACCCTTAAAAAACCAAGATTATGCTGTAGTATTTACATTGGAGAACCCCAATTACTACATAACCAAGTTCAGCAATTCAGAAGAGGACAACTATGATTCTGTAGAAAAGTTACTCGCATCAAATGTCAAAATGAATAGTAAATGGATTCTAATCTCAAGTTGCTCTTTTGATATGAGTCCTGATCAAAATATATTTTTGGTAATTGAGGGCGATAAAGTGTTGATAGAAAATAACTTGAGTTTTATAGTTGCTAGTATAAGAAACATTAAGATTAAAATATTTAATATAGTAGTTAGGGAATTAAAGTAGGTTAGACATGTTCCAAACTTGAAGAGGAATTTCATCTCTTTAGGCATGCTTGAACATATATGGTATCACTTTAAGGTTGAAAATGGATTGTTGAAGGTGATTAAAGATTTATTAGTTGTAATCAAAGGATAGACAAAGAGTGGTGTCTATGTTCTAAGGGTACCTCAGTGATTGGCGGCATATCCATGCACGTCGAGGTGGCCTCTGATAAGACGAAGCTTTTAGCACTTAAGATTTGGTCATACTTGTAAGAAAGCTCTAAAGAAGCTAAGTAGGTAGTGTGTTTTAAGTGATGACAGAATTAAACAGCTAGAGCTTTGTGAACAACGTACATTGGGAAAAGCTACTAGGGTGAAGTTTGATATTGTTGAACACAAAATTAAGAGTGCCCTGGGTTATATCCACTTAGACTTGTGTGGGCTTGCTCTAGTTTAGCTCATATGGATGTGTTAGGTACTTTCTCTTATTGATTGATGATTATCGAAAGAAACTTTTGATTTATGTGCTAAAGTCCAAAGACCAAGTATTTAACACTTTCAAGATTTGGAAAGCACTAATAGAGAACCAAACCGAACATAGATTTAAAAGGCTTAGGACTAATAATGGGCTGAAGTCTTCTAATACGGATTTTGATGTGTTTTGCCAGAAGCAAAAAATAACTAGGCAAAAAATTGTAGTTGGGATACCTTAGTAGAATAGGCTTATAAAAAGGATGAACAATATGTTGCTAAACAGGCGAGGTGCACTATAATTCAAACAAACCTACCTCAAAATTTCTGGTGTAATCAGAGCAACATATTTAGTTAAGAGGAGTCATTCAATTGCTATAAATTGTTTGATACTCGAAGAAAAATGGTGTAGATATTTTGTAAGAGTAATGATATAGCCACAAACTCTTGTACAAACTTATTTTGTACAAACTGATGTGGCATGATAAGATTGGTTGAATTAAATATCACTTGGCCCACATGATTTATTTTTATTATTTTATATTTTCATTCAACCAATGAATTAATGCCACGTCAGTTTGTACAAAATAAGTTTGTACAAGAGTTTGTGGCTGTATCATTACTCATTTTGTAAACTATGCAAAGGTGAGGTTTATGAGTTCCCATATATGTTCATGTGAAGGAAGGGAAGTTGAAATCAAGAGTTTAAAGAGAATTTTTATAGGCTATCCTAGGGTGTCAAAGGCTATAAGGTATGATGTATTGACTTTAAGCTTTCAAAGTGCATCATAAGTAAAGAGTTAACATCCCATAAAATTGATATGATAGTGCAACTAATCATGATAAAATCGTGAGGAAAATTAAATAGTGAAGAGTGTAGAGTTTGATGTGGAGCTTGTTAGAAAGAACCTTGAGAAAGTTGATTAGGAAGAAGCATCTAAAAGATCAAAAGGAATGATAACATCCTCAAACTCAATTCTTAGCCTATAAGTTAGTAAAGGTTAGATAGAGAAGGTCAGTAAACCACCTGAGAGATATGGTTTTGCTATAATGATTTCATATACCTTGTGTGTTGCAGAGGAAGTAAACCAAAATGAACCAAACACGTGCAAAAGTGTTGATAAGCATTGACAAGAAATAGTGGAGCCGAGCTATAGAAGAGAAAATGGATTTACTAAATGAGAATCATACCTAGTCATTTTATAGGTCTATTAGAAGATAATTGTAGGATGCAAGTGGATTTACAAGGCCAAATAAATAACCTCAAAAAATGAGCCTAAAGATACAAGGCGAGACACAAGGCTAAAGGGTTTATTTTGCAAGAAGGGGTGGACTACACTGAGCATTCTCACCTATTGTTAGACATACATCTACAAGGGTATTGTTGGTATTAAAAGTAAATTTGGACACAGAGTTTGGCACAAATGGATATCAAGCCAACCTTTTTACGAGGAGAGCTAGATGAAAAAAATTGTATGGCTCAACTAGAGGGGTTTAAGATACTCGGAGGTGAAGACAAAGCATGCCTTCTAAAGAATTTTTTATATGGGCTGCAGTTACCAAGACGCAATACAACGTGTTTTATGTGTTTATGCTTAAGATAATTTTTATTTAACTTAAAATCATTTTATTTTTATTTCTAAGTTGTGGGTATTATTCTTTTTATCATTGGTGGGGGTGTGTAATACTATATTTTTCTATGATTTTTACTAATTGTATCACAATTTAGAATGACTGTTTTGATTGGTTTATCTTCTTAATTACTTGACATTGATCATTTTACATAAGTTTACTTGACTAATTTATTTGAATGATTGATATGAGAATGATATTTCTTTAGGCTAGCGATAATGCTTATATTTTTATACGATTGTTGTTATGCCTTGAGGTATAAAAAAAGTTTTTTTTTGAATTCATTTATTAACTTTAGGTTAATCTTGATAATGTGTGTGGGTAACATCGCTAGAAACCCTCATGAGATTATATCTCGTTTACCAGGGTCACCTAAAGGTTTAAAGACTTATATTACTAAATGTAATCACAATTATCTATGAAAATGATCTAGTTAGCATTTACTTTTGTTTCTCTATTTTAAATTTTTAGTTTTGCTCGAGGACTGGTAAAATTTATGTTTGGGGGTAATTAATGTCTATAATTTATAAACATATTTTTTCTCTAACTATAAATTTGCTAGTCTCTTTTATTTATATTTTTAGTTAATTAATTAATTTTATTGGATAGGGTGATAAATAGGGTATTAATAATTTTGTTAGTCTCTTTTATTTATATTTTTAGTTAATTAATTTATTTTATTAAATAGGGAATATATCAGAGATTAAAAAATAAACAATGCTTATAGGAATCAAACTGGGGAGAACTAGAAGTTATTGGGATTATTAGCACACAAGTTCAGAGCCGCACATCAAAGATAAGAAATTAAACATGAAGTCCAATCCATTGTGATGTGAAAATTACACGTGCAAACCATTAGAAGGGGAAGCAAATCAAAGTAAAAAAGAAAATGGGCTTTTTAAATTGTAAAGTCTTTCGGTCTTTGGATTTTGGCCTCTAAGTTAATGAAGTCGCTTGACCATTATATACGCAACTTTTGTTGTGCTAGTGGACATTAAGACGCAAACATAGAAACAAAGAGAGCAATTAAAGTAGAGTAGCAGTCACGGTTTTGCGAGCAGAGATTTGCAGTCGTTTGGATTTATTTCCCATGAGTTATTTATTTATTTATTCTTTCATTTCTAATTTAATTATGTGTAACTAAATTTTTATATTAAGTTTAAAAATGATGCTCTGCTTAATAAAAAAATTACTTCTTATTCAATTAATTCCATGTATGTATACTTTAATGTTTATAGTTTCTGTTTTACATGTTTAGTTGTATGTTATTAAATCTTTTCACCAAATCTATGCTTGGGTCTATAAAGTTCATATGTGATTATTTTTTATTCTGTCTTTCATGAAATTGTTTACACAAAGTGCCTAAGAAGATTTTGATTCTTTATTATTTTCATATGTTTACATAGGGATGAGAAAGAAGGATTAAAGTAGGAAGCAGAAGAAGGAGAGATACTGAATAGTATTCTACTAAAGATTTTGTTGGTACCGAAGTTTAAGAAGATAACCAACGTAATAAATTTTTTTAGAATACATGACACCATCAATGATAGGTATGCAATGTGATAATTGATAGTGGCAGTAACAAGAACACTATCTCGAAGGTACTGGTTGACGTGATGGAACTTTGAAAGAAAAAGCATCCAGCACCGTCCAGGATAAGTTGCATAAAGAAAAGTACAAAAACACGAATAATAGAGATTTGTCATGGTCCTTTCTTAATTGGAAAGATTTATAATAGTGATGTAGTATACAATGCAATAGATATAGATGCATATCATTTGTTATTGGGCAGAATTTGATAGTTTGATATTGGTGCAAAACATAGAAGAAGAGATAGTGTGTATGATTTTGGTGGAATAGGAAAAAGGTTCATTTGTTGCCTTTTAACGAACAAGAAGAAGAATTCTAAGATTGAAGAGAAGAATTTTTTTAATTTTGTCAAGAGTCATCTGAAGGATGATTGTGATCATTGCAAAAAGCTAGAAAAGAAAGAAGAATTCAAGGTGAAGACCGTTCTTGATTAAGAACCATTATTAAAGAGTTCGCTGATATTACAACATTTTAAATGCTAGATGGCTTGCCGCCTTCATGTAGACCTACTTCCTAATGTGATTTTTACTTAACTTAACCTATTATCGTATAAATCTTCATGAGCATGCGATCTTTGTGAGATTATGAGTCCATGTGTTGTTCCATTTTTTTTTTTTTGTGCTAAAGAAGGATGAGAGTTAGCATATATTTGTGTAGATAGTAGGCAAATTAACCATATTACAATGAAGTATCAATTTTCATATTACAATGTAGTCCTAGTTCCTAATGTGAGTTTTACTTAACTTAACCCATTATCGTATGAATTTTCATGAGCATGCGATCTTTGTGAGAGTATGAGTCCATGTGATGTACCAACTTTTTTTTGGTTCTAAAGAAGGATAAGAGTTAACATATGTGTGTAAACAGTAGGCAAATTAACCATAATGCAATGAAGTATCAATTTTCTATTCTAACATTTACTAGATCAGTTAGATAATGTTTGGTTTTCTCAAAGATAGACTTATGCAACAGGTATCATCAGATCACAATTAAGCTTAGAGATGAGTATAAGATAACATTCAAGATGAAAGAATGGTTATTTAGTGGTTTGTGATGCCATTCAGATTGTCAAATGCGCCTAATATCTTTATGCGCTTAATAAATAAAGTTCTTAAACTATTTTACTGTAAATTCGCTATGGTGTATGTTGATGATAGTTTTATTTATTCTATTGATTTGGTGACACAACTAGAACATTTAAGAATGGTTATAGGGTTGTTGTGGAGAAATAAACTTTACATTCATATGAAGAAATGTAGCTTTCTACATAGTAATATGGAGTAGGTTTTAAGTTAGTGTAGATAGAATTCAACCTATTAAGTTGAACATACAAGCTATTGAAGAATGAACTATGCCTAAGACTGTCAGTGAAGATAAGAGTTTTCATGGGTTGGCAATGTTTTATAGAAGATTCATTCACAGATTTAGCAATTATAGCTGTATACTATTACGAAGTGCTCGAAGAAATGGAAGTTCAAATAAGGAGAAGAGAAAGAGGCGAGGTCTACTTTATTAAAGAAGAAGATGTCTAGTGCTCATATTATAGCCTTGCCAAACTTTGACAAGTTGTTTAAGGTCGAATGTGATGCTGTTAGTAAGGGTATTGAGACTATTCTTTCTTAAAAGAGATGACCGATTGAGTATATGGGCGAGAAGTTAAATGAAGCACAACAAAAGTGGTCTACTTATGATCAAGAGTTTTATGCAATCCTTAGGGCATTGAAGTTATAGGAGCATTATTTGATTCAGAAGGAGTTCATGCTTTACAGTGACAATTCTCATGTGCTCCAGCAGCAAGACAATTAGAATGTCTTTTACACTTTCAGCATGGCTAATTTGTTTAAATATCATCCAGATGATGAGGAGTTGTGTGAGCCAAACTCAGGGATGAGTTCATTTCCAATGGAAAGGGACGAATGTAAGACGATTGCATGGAATAAATAGGGTACATTCTGGAGGTCATAATTTGGGCACAAGTGTCCATTTTGGCGTATAATATATCATTTCAAAGCTTGCGATAAACCAAATCTAGAATTGTTACTACCATTTTCCCAATGGTCGAGTAAAAAATTCCACTTCTTTTCTAGTTATTTTTTAGTTTTAAGATTTTTTTTCCTTTTTTGTTGTTACTTGCAGGATTTTTATCTTTTCTTTTAGTCATTGAACTTGAGCGTCATTTGTTTTTCTTTTCTTATTTAGAATATGATAATTTTATTACAAAATAATATCTCAAATTTACTTATTTTGATAAATTTGTGATATTTAAGGTTATTATAAAAAGGAGCCCAAAACCATAGTTATGTTAATTTAGTGTTATCAATAAAACTTTCATTATTTAGAAGCTTAATTTCTTCTATCTTTCAATCATTTTACTTAAACATATGCACTTCCTTTTCAATTAATTGTATTATTTTATCATTCCCCTTTAGCCTAAAGTTTAAATGTCATTACGCTCATTTCAACTGTTACCAGTAAATTTGACGCGACTCTAGTACTTAACATCAATAAATAGGTGTAGGTTGTCAAATTTGACACATTTACTAAATAAGCCGTGTTTGGACTAGTTTAAACTTGTCATGACACAAAATTAAGACAAAACAAACACGATTTGATGACCCGTGTTGCCAGCTGTTATTTCAATACTCAAGCACATCATTAGATTAATATATTATAAGCTTAAAAAAAGAATGCTTAATTTTGTAAGGGCTTATTAAGAGCTAATTATGAATAAAAACAAGAAGAAAAAGAGAAGCGTCACGGGTTAGAAAGAGATGGGGACAAAGAGAGAGAGAGAGAGAGAGAGAGAGAGAGAGAGAGAGAGAGAGAGAGAGAGCGGCTAACCATGCCAAAACTCGACCCAAAGCCCAACCCACCACCAGTTTATGTTTTTGGCCACCCTAATGACAACCAAAGTTACTAATCAAAGTTTTAGCCAACGCCGTACATTTTTGCATCGCGCAAGCAGCCGAAAATGGCCGAAAGCTGCCAATTGAAATTGTGAGAAGCTGAAGCAATTGCCGCCCCATTTCGGTGTGATTTTATTGAATTTGTATGTGTCACCATCTAGGTTTTGTTCCCCATAACACTGACCATCAACTTTTAGAACATAGACAATTTGCCGCCAATCAGTAGTTGAAGTTCTCACTACTGTGGGAGCTCGATTCGGTGTTGTCCTCGTGCGTTATAGCTCACCGCTGCCATCATTGGACTCAAATCATTTTGAAGTATCTGAGCTGAGATTCCTAATCATCGTTGATTGACTTCTGATCACTATTGATCGGTAAGGGCAATTTAATAATTTCACACTTCAAGGGTAATTTTTTAATTTCTTATTTTTTGAATATTTTTTTTGATTTTAGAAGTTGAGGATAGTTTATTGATTTATGATTTTGGAGGGTTATAAGGTACTTTATGATTTTAGGGTAGTTTAGTAATTTACGAATGCGGCATTGCGTATTATGGATAAATGTTTGTTTTGAGCTTTATCGTATAAAATTAGTTCTATTTCATATTTAGGGAAAGTAACTATGTTTTTTCTTTGATTTAGGAGGAACTGTGAGGGAGAACCAATCCGCGAGCGTGGACGATAGTTGAGTTTGAGCATTGTCACTGTGAGTGAAATATACAAAACATGTTTTTATAGTTTACTATGGTTTTAAAGTGTAGTAAAGCGTGTTTGCGAAATAGGTGTTTATGTATATGTATATAAAAGTTCGTTTTCAAAATCATTAGATAGTACCTTTCTCCTCTAGTTATAGTGATACAAATGATATAACAGGCATTTAAGGCCCATCTGAACACACATACATGTATTGGGCCATGTGCTTGGGTAATTTTTCCTTTTGGTTGCTTATGCATGCAGTATGATAATAATAGACATTCAGTTACTGAGATACAGATAATATAGATGAGGTAGAGGTCTTTGGGGCCCGTCTGAGCACATATAGAAGCTTTAGGCTGTGTGCTTAGGCGCCTTTATCCTTTGGAGACTAGCTCATACATGCAGAGATATAACAAGATATGAGATATATGAGATGACACTTTATCGGTCTAATCGTGGTTGTTCTGGGCCTGACAGCACTCAAATAGTATGTCATTGCACTGTCTATATAAGCTTTGAGTATGATAAGATCATTTCCTTGGGTACTTGATTAGTGACAGTTTTAGATTCATGTATTGGATTTTGTGATATGATTTTCATGAAGCTTACGTACCTATTTATGTGTCCTTTTCAATGTCAGTTACTCAGTTTCAAGGCAAATATTTTATTCATTTTTCTTACTTATTGTTTGATAAAATCGTATATAGAAATGATATAACCATTTTATAGTAAGTTATTTTCAAATGCTATTATCCAATCTTTCAAATGCTATTATCCAATCACTAGTCTCACTGAGTTTTATACTCACCCTATCTTATTATATTTTTTCCTCCCCGCAAGAGATTGTAGATACACCAGTCGACCCAGCGACTGTACATAGGGGTGTTCGCGGATCGGATTTTACGGATTGGACATCAATCCATATCCGATCCATGCTTTTGCAGATTATAATTTTTCAATCCAATCCAATCCACGGATTGATTAAATTCAATCCAAATCCAATCCATACATCTGTGGATCGGATACGGATTTGACTCAATCCATATCCAATCCATACGTCTGCGGATCGGATGCGGATTTAACTCAATCCATATCCAAATCCATCATTTTACAAATTGATTTGCAAATTAAAAATTTTAGTTCTCTCCAATCTATAAACTAATGAAATTTAAAAAAAATCTAATATAAAATAATTTTACTACCAATTAAATTTAAAATTGAATAAAATTTAAACAAATTAATTGTTTGTTTTAATAATACATTCAAAATTTCAAAATATAACACATTGAGATTAATTGTTCAAATAAAACTACAATAATACGTTCAAAGTTTTAAAATATAACACACCAAAATTAATTGTTCAAATAAAGTTACAATAATACATTAATATAATATCAAAATTAATTGTTCAAATAAAGCCACAATAATACATTGAAAGTCTCAAAATAAAACACACCAAAAGGAAAAACGTCCATCTCCAATTTGTGTTTCGTACTTTAACCTAAACAAAATAAACATAATTGATATAAATAACAAATAAAAAAAATTATTTAATAAAAAAATTTATTTAATAAACAAATTAATAAATATTTACCCTTATATCCCATCAAATGCCATCAAGCTTCGTCAAATATGTTCTTGTCAGCTCCCAAAATCTCTGTACGTATAAGATAAGAAAAATGTCAATTTTTAAAATAGAATAACAATATAAAGTCAAATAATAATCAAAAAATAAAATTAAAGTTAAATTGTTACATTTTACCTATCTCAATATGTTCAATCTCATCTATTGCTTCATCAAGATTTATCGGAGTTGAACGTAGCCAATTTTGTGTGCAAATTAATGCCTCCACCGTCCTTGTAGATAGTGAGCATCGATGTGGATCAAGAACACGCCCACCAGTGCTAAATGCTGACTCAGATGCCACAGTGGAAACAGGCATGGCCAAAATATCTCGAGCAACATAAGACAAAATTGGATATTTGGAAGAATTAATCTTCCACCAATCCAAAACATCAAAACTCTCATTTTTTGGGTTCTCACATGATTCTAACAAGTAAAGATCCACTTCTGTTTTGCACTCTACAAAATTGTTATCTTTTAAAATCCTCATATAACCCGAATCAAACACTTGCTTAGCATCAACCTCAGTATCAACCTCTAACTCTTTTTCATCATTGACAGCATCCATTACTTCCACATCATCACCATAAAGCAATTTGTATTCCTCATATAAACTATGTAAATTATTCCGCACTTTAACAACCAACTCATTAGCTTTAAATTCACCAAACAACACTACAAAACAATATCTCAAAAACCGTTCTTTATGTCGAGGCTCAAGCAAAATAGAAACAAACAAATAAGGGTTGATTGTTTCATAATTTCCCCAATACTTATCATACTTCTTTTTCATATTTTCAGCCATTATCTTCAAAAACAAATCCTTACTATCCCTCCAAGCTTGCAATTGTGTATGAATCAAACATAATTGGCGCAAAAAAGTATTGGATGTCACATATAAAGAACCCGAAAATGTCAAAGTGGCATCATGAAAAACCTTCAAGAATTTAATGAAATAACGAGCATATTCCCAATCAATTGACGAAGGACACGTTTTTGGCTCGCTCAAACAAAACTCACGAATGTATTTTGCATCATGAAGCTCTAACCGATCAAATACTTTTTCATACTTTTCAGCAGCCTCTAACATGAAAAAAGTGGAATTCCATCTAGTTACGACATCTAGACACAACAACTTATTTGAAGAAATTTTCTCTCGCTCTGCATATGCCTTAAACTTTTGTGTCCTAGAAGGTGAAGATCTAACAAATCTTACAACATTGCGAATTTTAGAAATCGACTGATGATACTCTTTTAACCCCTCTGCAACAATGAGATTTAATATATGTGCACTACACCTCAAATGCATATTTTGACCCCCTAAGATTGCACCATTCCAATTGTTCACAACTTTTGACAAATAAAAAACAACACCATCATTAGAAGAAGCATTATCAACCGTTACTGTAAAAACTCTCTCAATACCCCAATCTAATAGGCATGTTTCAATTTGCCTACCAATTGTTTCACCTTTATGGTCAGCAACTTGATAAAAATTCAATATTTTTTTGTGCAATGTCCAATTATCATCAATAAAGTGAGCTGTAAGGCACATATAACAAAGATTTTGAGCTGAAGTCCATGTGTCTGTAGTGAGGCAAACTCTTTGATGACTACTAACAAAAAAATCAGTCAAATCTTTCTTTGTTTTTTTGTAAAGTTGCAAAATATCACGAGCAATAGTAGTGCGAGATGGTACTTTAAATCTATTTTCAAAAACTCCCAACATTTCCCTAAACCCTTCACCCTCTACAACTCTAAATGACATCTCATCTTTTATAATAAACTTAGCAATTGCTTCCCTACAAGCCTCAACACTATAGGTCGCTGATACAAGGCTACATGGCTCTCCAATTTTCACTGGTTGGTAAGACAAAGTTTTTTGTTTTTTGTCTTCTCGAGCTCGACCAGGATATTTTAGACATCTCTCTCTTATATGACCCAATAGATTAGATGTTCCTTTATTAAAACCACATTTATATTCTTTTCCACAATATCGGCATTTGGATCTAGGATGCAGTGGATCAGAACTTAATTGGATAAAATGCTCCCAAGCTTCTGAAGTAGTGGATTTATTGGGCGTACCTTCAGCATTACTGGATGATTTAGAACTTGGGGGAGCTGAATCTACAGCTACGCGTTTTCCTTTATCAAGTTGAGAAGTCATCTACACCACCAATATGATAAATCATTAAAATTAATTACGAAAAATGACAGGAACAAATTAAGCTTAAAAGAGTTCAGTTAGGAAAAGTAAAAGAAGCCAATTCAAAAAGAAAATTCACGAAATTCATGTGTTACATCCAGAAAAGGCAATATGATGGTTAGATCCACAGAAGCAACATGATTCAACCATCCCCCATAACAACTCTTTAATCTTCATTTTAAAAAAAAATAGCCCATCGAACAAGAAATTAATAGATTCAGCCACATGATTACAATCAGACACTCAACCATTTCTACAATCAATTAATTTGCTCCTTGTGGTTGCATAATCAGGATTTTGAGTGTTCCAATATATCTATATATTTGGCTACACTGACCAATAATTTAGACTAATCAAAATGCCTTTAATATTTCACCACGGCCAGGTACTGTGCAATTTCTCTCAGTTTTACCACAGAACAAAAAGCAAAAGCAACCGAATTAAGACATGCAATCAACAAATAATTCTCTCCCTCGATCCCCAACAACCTTATTATTAACAAAAGGATATCAAAATCATTATCCCAAGTCACCATTGACAAAAAAGAAGATACATAATAATAATTAAAAAAAAATCAGAACAAATGTTATCGAAGATAAAATCAAAATAATAAATCAGGAGAAGGTTTACGAGTACTGTACCTGGAGAAGGAGATAGAAACACCGTGGTAAGGTTTAATAGTACTCGTCGGAATCGTGCGTGTGACTGTGACGGCAGGGCAGCAGGAAGCTTAGGGTTTTCTTTTTCGTTTGCAGATTGCTGGTCGTGACCTCTGATTTGCGTTATAGTGCTAGTTTACTTTTGGGCTTTTGGCGTTATCTAGTTTACTTTTGGCTTTATGTTATTGTTACCTTTTTTTTTTTTTTTGACCAAAGCTTTATGTTACTTTACTTTTACTTTTGGATGACTTTACTTCAATAGTTTTTGACAGCCGATTTGATCATTTTTTATTTTATATTTTTATTAGATAATGGTTTATAATGGAAGTCAAGATCCTTAGCATTGAGTGAACAGCATTTCATGTTGAGATAGTCTCGACGTGCAGCTTCAAAAACTGCAGAAGGGTCTCCAAGAAATTGATCATGGATAACCGCAAGGGCACTTGAGACTTGATGTAATCAACAAATCAGAATCGTCAGATTGGCCTAAAGAATCAAACCAATCTCTTAGAGCACCCGTGAAACGAGTAGCATATTCTCTAAGGACTGATTCAGTTGTGACTCCTGGTCGGAGCATTTGGAGGTCAATCCAGGCGGACATTTCATTGAGTCGATCACGCCATTTATGAGAGGGAAGGTCATCAAATGTAAACCATGGACCAGACTTCCGATTCCAATCTTGCTGTTTCTACCAGCCATACTGAAACTGACACCGAATCATCGGCATCCACCAGTGACTCTGAAAAGTCCTATGCTGATATCACCAGAATCTTGATGACTCAACCCCGATCCCCTACCTCAGTCAAACCCTCTCATGAGAACCATATGTTGATATCCCCTCCAAGTCGAAGAAGAAATGCCAATCTTGAGAACAAACCAACTCCTCCATCCAAGCCCGCCCAATTCATCCAAAGAAATCGTCAAATGGTCCATGGTTGGTGGGAACATTCTGTTGGGCTGGAGTAAGTCAAGGACTCATTCCTGGGTGAGTAGCTTTGGTTGGGTTAACGTCTTCATTGAGTTTGAAAGGTAACTTAATGAAGAAAGACTGATTTTTCCATAATGGGTTTGGATGGGTAAACTCAGAATGGGACTCGGGACAGGAACTCAAAATTTTGGTTGAAATATCCCGGCAGGATCGGGGTTTGGGCATAGATGGTAGAGTTTCAGGATGTCTGTGAATGGTTTGAACATAGACTTGACTCGAATTCCAGTGGGAATGATTTGGAGGTGTTTGATCTGGTGAAGGATATCAAATCCTAACAAGATATCCTTATCATCCACAGGCCATACTTCCAGCATCCTGATACAAACCTCTTTTGGACTCAAGACCAGGTTTATGAATGGTTCACTGCACCACATATAGCCGTCCTTGACAACGACCTCCAAGACGTCCTCCATAACTACCTTTGTCAATTAAATCATAAACCTCCGCCACTTAAAGATATCTCTCACACCTCTTTAGGTCCCCAACATGAAATCCTCATGATCCCTACTCCATCTGCCATATCTAAACCTAAGTCCACAGGTATCGTCATTAAAGAAGAACGTCCAGACTACACTGACTTCCTTTACCAAGACTCCCAGGACCCATGGGAAGACTTCCTTCCCCTCAGCCAACTCCTTCGGTTCGGCCTCGGCCCAACTATGGACGAACCAGGTCCCTCATCCCAACCTGGAACATCATCTCAACCCTCCAAGGTTAACAAGGCCACTCAAATGCCAAGCCCTAAGTCCCGTCCATCCTCTCCCATAATAGGATACCGCAGAGACTGTCCCTACCAACCTTGCCAAGGTTCCCGTTGTAAGCTTAAACATCCAAGGCTCTCCAAAACCTTTTTCCCAAAAAGCAACCGTGACACTGACCCCGATGAGACTGACAGCTCATCCGAAGACGACTACATGAATCTCCACTCCCCATAAAGTAGTTTGTCTTGTTGTAATAATTATGCTTTACTTTATGGTTTTGTCTTATATCATTATTAAAGCTTGCTTTTACTTTAAGCTTTTGCTTTTGCTTTTGTCAAAAGTTATGCTTTAATTATTAAAGCATCTTTTGTCCCTTTGTAATAATTAAAGGTGTGTAATCATGTATCTTTTGCTTTTGTAAAAGATAGGGGTCCTGTCCTATCTTCTCCGAGAATTCTCCTATATAAAGGATTCTCCCCTCTCTTGTAAGATAGAAGTTTGAAAGCAATAAACTCTCGTGTGTTTCTTAAAACATGAATCCCTAAACCTCTCTTCTCTCTCTGCAAATGAAGTTCTAGTGAAAGAAAAAGAATAAAGACTTAAATTTGTTCATTTTGAAAACTTAAGGAAGTATGCTCTGCACTTGCCTTTTCTAAGGATCCTGTGCATCAGAAAACTTTCGATCATTTCTTATCTGGTTTGGTACCCTGTTTTAGACTAAAGGAAAGTCTGCTTTTTGGGTTATATAACCCCGAAGAAAATGTTTTAAAGTTTTAGTTCTGAGGTATATAGACGGGAAACCAACGACGTAAATTCAGAGGTGATCCCGAATAGGCACCGATGCAGTGCCCGCTTTGTTGGATAACAAGTCACGACCTCACCATAAATGGTATCGAGCCATACACGCCCTTGAAAATTTCCATGTTTTCTAAACCTCGGTTTTATGAACAAAATGGTATAGTTTGATTCTTTATTTTACTTCGATTTCTAGTCCTTCAAAGCAGAGAGAACCTCTCATTCATGGCTTCCACTTCATCTACACCATTGTTACTCTTTCTTCTACTCTTTCTTTACCAAAATCTTGTACTTCTCATACCACCAATAAAATCGAAAACCTTGTCGAATATTCCTACATCCTCGAATCAAAGACAAATCGGTGAGTCCTCCTACCACATTAAGTCCTTACCAACTTTACAAACGCCCCAGTTCTTTTGCTCGTAGTATCCGCACTTTATCTCTACCGCACGACCACACCCTAAAGAATACATCCAGTCTTCTCGCTCGCTCGGATCAGTGTGCTTCAAGCAACCTCTGGCTGAAAGCAATACGTCACTGAAATCCCTTCCAACTACTTTCCAACCGGAAACGTGAAGGTTATACTCATCTTCACCTTGGCGGCATCGATTAATCCTTACCCTTCATGGCGAAAAAGGTTTACGATTCTGACTCGCCTTGCCATGCTTGATACCGGTTTAAAACGTACTCAAGATGTTTGTTATCGGCAGCATCGTCTCACAACTCTTCATGCAGGAAGTGTCTTGCTTACCTTTTACCCAAATTTCAACCTCTCTCTTCAAGATCCCAATTTGCCAACAACCTTGAAAGTCCAAATCCAAATTCAAGGTGCTGAACAAATTTCCTCCGCTAAAATAGCCACCCTGCACCACCAACTGGTCTATAGGCTTCAGAATCATGCCTTAGATCTTCCCACTCCCGAACATCACTCTGACACCCTCATGGTGTTAGCTGAATCAGACCAAATTCCTACAATCATCCAGATTCCCAGACAAATTCCCCGTCATGAGCTTCTCAAGCTTATGCCTCTTGAATGGATCTCCAACTATGAAAGATTCCATAATAATCTGGCCTCCAATTCGAGACATCCGAGAGCATGTTTGAAAGACGACAAGATGGAACCGTCGGACCGACTTTTAAGCCACCTCCCAAGTGCTCCACAAGAGCCTCCTCGGCCTCCTTTACTTACTCTCAATGATCACTTACTGCTCAGACAGCCCCAGAAGACTCCGCCCATTTCAGGTTTCAGTCGCAGCTACCCTGTTTATCCAGCCAAGCAAAATGGCCATTTCCTATGGGATGCCCCAGGTTCCGGCATGTGTGACCCAGATTGTCCCTGCTGGGATGATTGGGAAGACGATGATGATTATTCCACCAAGAAGAAACCCAAAAAGAAAAAACCTCCGGCTTCATGTCACCACTATGATCCAAAACCACCATCGGATCCTCCACCTCCACCAGCTCCATTACCCTGTTACCAAAAGGAACTCAAATGGATTGCAAAACATTGCAAATCTGAGATTCCATCACCACTCCCACTTCCCACGCCACTTTTGGCTTGTATGATGTTTTCATCTACTTCCTCAGACTATTCTTCCTCTTTTCCCCCACTCGAACCTTACACCGATTCACAACACAATGTTGTGTCCAAACCATTTGTCCCTTCAGCCATAACTTCAACTGGCCACCTAGACCCTCCTAAGCCTTTTGAATCAGTCCTCAACTGGCAAACCCAAAATGCCAGAGCACAGAATGATACTTTGTTACACATCAACTCCAAAGTGGAGAAAATCAGTTTACGAACTGAACAGATCGAAACCAAAGTTGATTCCATCACTGCACAGATGCGGCAGATCCACCAAAATCTCTTGACCAGAATTACTCAACTTGATTCTGAGTTACGAACCATGCTGGCACAACGTTACTCTGGCCCCGAATTTGATCAAAAAGAAAGGGAAATCAGACGCTTGAAAACTGAGCTTGCCCAGATTGAAGCTAGCAAACAAAGACCTACCCTCTTTACCACATCACCTCCTATACCTTCTATCGGCCCCACTTATCATCCCTTTGCCTCTATGCTTGCTCCCATTAAACAGTATGACCCCTCCAAGTTATTTGGTATGACTCATACTCTCTTCCGAGATCATCCACTACCACCACCACCTAAACCAAAACCAAAGCCTCGACCACAACCCCGACCTGCCACACTACATCCTTCATCTCTGTCCATCCCTGGCCAACCATCTCCTGGTTATACACCAAGCATCACCGCCGGCGCCTCTATCCGCCCATTTATCCCAACTTCCTCCTCGGCCCAAGGATAAAGAACCCATGCACATTTTAGTGCACACACGGCCCAATCATTCCTCGATGACTGAGACTTCCGATTCCAATCTTGTCTGTTTTCTACCAAACCCACTGAAATCGACACCGAATCATCGCATCCACCAAAGTGACTCGAAAAGTCCTATGCGATATCACGAGAATCTTGATGACTCAACCCGATCCCCTACCTCAGTCAAACCCTCTCATACGTAACCATATGTTGATATCCCCTCCGAAGTCGAAGAAATGCCTCGATCTTCGGCAGAACAAACCAACCTCCTCCATCCCAAGCCAAAGCCCAATTCATCCAAATAAATCGTCAAATGGTCCATGGTTTACATTTGATGACCTTCCTCTCATAAATGGCGTGATCGACTCAATGAAATGTCCGCCTGATTGACCTCCAAATGCTCCGACTGTGAGTCACAACGAATCGATCCCCCAGAGAATATGCTACTCGTTTCACGGGTGCTCTAAGAGATTGGTTTGATTCTTTAGGCCAATATGCGAGCTGATTTGTTGTTTGCATTAAGTCTCAAGTGCCCTTGCGGTTATCCATGATCAATTTCTTGGAGACCCTTCTGCAGTTTTTGAAGCTGCACGTCGAGACTATCTCAACATGAAATGCTGTTCACTCAATGCTAAGGATCTTGACTTCCATTATAAGCGCATGTCCCTGCTGTTCTACAAGCTTAATGGATTCAATGAGCCAACCTTGAAGCATGTCTTTCTATCTTCCCTTCCAGATGAACTCCAACCCGATATCCAGAGACAACTCACCGCATCCAATCTTGCAATTGAAAACATTTCCCTTGGCAAAATCTTCCAGCTTGCCAAAACCTGTCTCGACAAACTTTGTGAGCAGAAACAGTTTTTCAAAGAACTGTTGAAAGACAAAGAGCCATTCCGAAGCGCTTGCAAAAAGCCTTATCTGCAGATCAAATGCCAAAAGAAAAAGGATTGCGATTGCAGTTCTAAAAAGAAAAGGCATTTCAGGAAATTCAAAAATCCAGAATCTTCATCCAGCACCTCGCCGATCCGTAAAACCTTACTGATTCTTCCGAAGGAAGTCCTTCTTCCGTGAGACTTTCAACGGCAAAAATCAAGCAGATGTTTCATCCGCAAGAAAAAAAAGGTCATTTTTATTAAAGATTGTCCCAACAAACGCGGTAAATCTATCCCGGTTAGTTGAGCATCTTCAAGCCACTACGATTATTCTCAAAGAAAGGATGAACTGAATTCTATTTCTCTCGAACAAGATGAACCCAATGATGAAACGGTGTTCGCATTACAAAATTCCTCTCATGACTCATACAGTGATCAGTCCAAAGTGATTTTCCACCAACAGATAATATCCCTTGACACTAAAGTCCCTATACCTTCAATAAAACACCAAAACTAGTACTCAAAATTCCAAAGGCCTGTCCCAGCCATTGGACTCATTGATCACGCGCCTAACGCAAAGATGTTAAACCCCCATATTCTTCCACCTGAATATTGGACCAAATCCGAAGAACACTTCAAAGCTGTCAATGGCAAACTGTTCACCACCTCCTTGATCACCAAACAACCCATTGGTATTCAAATTTTCCCCAATTGTGTTATTTGGACCAAAGTCATTGGTTCAACCCTCCCTAATAAGGATATCTTGTTAGGATTTGATATCCTTCACCAGATCAAACACCTCCAAATCATTCCCACTGGAATTCGAGTCAAGTCTATGTTCAAACCATTCACAGACATCCTGAAACTCTACCATCTGTCTGAAACCCCCCAGTCCTACCAGGATATTTCAACCAAAATTTTGAGTTCCTGTCCCGAGTCCCATTCTGAGTTTACCCATCCAAACCCATTATGGAAAAATCAGTCTTTCTTCATTAAGTTACCTTTCAAACTCAATGAAGACGTTAACCCAACCAAAGCTACTCACCCAGGAATGAGTCCTTCTGACTTACTCCTAGCCCAACAGGAATGTTCCCAATTGTTAGCCCAAGGTCTAATTGAGCCCACTAATTCTCAATGGGCTTGCCAGGCCTTTTATGTTGAAAAGCATTCTGAAATTGTTCGAGGAAAGAAACGCCTAGTCATTGACTATCAGCCCTTAAACATGTTTTTGCAAGATGACAAATTTCCTTTACCTCGCAGACAAAGCATGTTTACTTTTCTCAAAAATGCCCAGATCTTTTCCAAATTTGATTTAAAATCAGGTTTCTGGCAATTAGGCATTGAACCTCGGCGTTACAAAACCGCCTTCTGTATCCCAAATGCCCATTTCCAATGGACAGTCCTACCTTTCGGTCTCAAAACTGCCCCATCCATTTTCCAAAAATCCATGGTTAAAATCTTTGAGCCTATCCTGCATCATGCATTAATTTACATTGACGATATTTTACTTTTTTCAGGATCACATGATGCACATCGCCAGCTGTTAACTCAGTTCTATGATATTGTTCAAACTCATGGAATTATGTTATCAGCCAAGAAAAGCACCATTGCCACTGACAACATCGAATTCCTTGGATGGCAAAAACAGAAGAGAAGGTTTTGTTAAAAGGAAAAAATTTCTTAGTGAGGGCTTCAGGGGGTAGGGATGTAGCCATGGAGATGATCGGAAAGTGGTAGGTTGTAGAAAACAAGGTGAGAGGTTTTTCTGGTTTTGAAAGTCTGGATAGCATATCAGGGATGAGGTTCTGGGACCCCTTTATATGCGTAACCGTAAAATCATATTTGGAAAACCAATCCTTTAACTCCGAGTAACATTTTTTCCGGAGCAGTGTTACCTTTGAAGTTGAAAATATTGGGGGGTTTTGAATCGTCCATTCGGATGAGAAAGTGGTGTCCAATCAAATGATACTCGAACTTTTTGATGCCATTCTTGACCGCAAGGATTTCTTTGAACACGCTATGGTAATGCTTCGTGTGTCGAAAATTGTCCACTAGCGTGGGCGATAAAGTGTTCTTGGCCATTGAGTTCTTCTAGGAGGATGGCACCCCATGATTCATCACTCGCGTCTGTCTGCAAGATGCGCTTGCCATCTGTAATCAACTTTAAAGGAGGCGGATTTTGCGCGATTTGCTTGAGAGTAGTAAGGATGCTAGTTGTGTGGTCAGCATTCCACTCAGGGGGCTTCTTTTTCAATAAAGCCGAAAGATGATGAGTGTAGTGGTCCACATGTGGGATGAAATCACGGATGTAATTGATAATGCCGAGGAACTGTTGGACTTGTCTTTTGGAAAGGTGCTGATCTGGAAAGTGAAGCAATTCTTGGGCAATGTGTTTGCCAGGCTGGTAATGACCATCTGTTATGACCATACCAAGGAATTGGGGAAAATTTGAATACCAATGGGTTGTTTGGTGATCAAGGAGGTGGTGAACAGTTTGCCATTGACAGCTTTGAAGTGTTCTTCGGATTTGGTCCAATATTCAGGTGGAAGAATATGGGGGTTTAACATGCTGCGTTGGGCGCCAGTATCAATGAGACCAATGGCTGGGACAGGCCTTTGGAATTTTGAGGACAAGATTTGGAGTTTGATTGAAGGTATAGGGGATGAGTGTCAAGGGATAATGCTTGTTGGTGGAAAATCACTGGGATCGATCACCGTATCGAGTCATCGAGGAGGAATTTTGTAATGCGAACACCGCTTCATCATTGGGTTCATCTTGTTGAAGAAATAGAATTCAGTTCATCCTTTTCTTTGGAGAATAATCTGTAGTGGCTTGAAGATGCGCAACTAACCGGATAGATTTACCGCGTTTGTTGGGACAATCTTTGGCAAAATGACTTTTTTCTTGCAGATGAAACATCCGCTGATTTTTGCCGTTGAAAGTCTTCCGAAGAAGAGGACTTCCTTCGGAAGAATCAGAAGGTTTTTCGGATCGGGCGAGGTGGATGAAGATTCGGATTTTTGAATTTCCGAAATGCCTTTTCTTTTTAGAATCGCAATCGCAATCCTTTTTCTTTTGGCATTTGATCTTGCAGATAAGGCTTTTGCAAGCGCTTGAATGGCTCTTTGTCTTTCATTCTTTGAAAATCGTAGAGCTCACAAAGTTTGTCGAGACGAGTTTTGCAAGTGGAAGATTTTGCCAAGGGAAATGTTTTCAATTGCAAGATTGGATGCGGTGAGTTGTCTCCGGATATCGGGTTGGAGTTCATCCGGAAGGGAAGATAGAAAGACATGCTTGCCGTTGGCTCGTTGTTTGGTGATCAAGGAGGTGGTGAAGCAGTTTGCCATTGATGAACTTTGAAGTGTTCTTCTGATTTGGTCCAATATTCGTGGAAGAATATGGGGTTTAACATCTTTGCGTTGGCGCCAGATCAATGAGACCAATGGTCGGGACAGCCTTTGGAATTTTGAGGACAAGATTTGGAGTTTGATTGAAGGTATAGGACAAGAGTAGTGTCAAGGGATAGTAACTGTTGGTGGAAAATCACTTGGGACTGATCACTGTCTGAGTCATCAGAGGAATTTTGTAATGCGAACACCGTTTCATCATTGGGTTCATCTTGTTCAGAGAAATAGAATTCCAGTTCATCCTTTGCTGGAGAATAATCTGTAGTGGCTTGAAGATGCTCAACTAACCGGATAGATTTACCGCGTTTGTTGGGACAATCTTTGGCAAAATGACCTTTTTTCTTGCAGATGAAACATCTGCTTGATTTTTGCCGTTGAAAGTCTCTGGAAGAAGAGGACTTCCTTCGGAAGAATCTGTAAGGTTTTCTGGATCGGCGAGGTCTGGATGAAGATTCTGGATTTTTGAATTTCCTGAAATGCCTTTTCTTTTTAGAACTGCAATCGCAATCCTTTTTCTTTTGGCATTTGATATATAGAGATAAGGCTTTTTGCAAGCGCTTGAATGGCTCTTTGTCTTTCAATGATTCTTGAAAATCAAGCATTTCGCCACAAAGTTTGTCGAGACAGGTTTTGGCAAGCTGGAAGATTTTGCCAAGGGAAATGTTTTCAATTGCAAGATTGGATGCGGTGAGTTGTCTCTGGATATCGGGTTGGAGTTCATCTGGAAATGAAGATAGAAAGACATGCTTCAAGGTTGGCTCATTGTTTGGTGATCAAGGAGGTGGTGAACAGTTTGCCATTGACAGCTTTGAAGTGTTCTTCGGATTTGGTCCAATATTCAGGTGGAAGAATATGGGGGTTTAACATCTTTGCGTTAGCGCCAAAGTATCAATGAGACCAATGATTTGGGACAGGCCTTTGGAATTTTGAGGACAAGATTTGGAGTTTGATTGAAGGTATAGGGACAGTAGTGTCAAGGGATAGTAACTGTTGGTGGAAAATCACTTGGGACTGATCACTGTCTGAGTCATCAGAGGAATTTTGTAATGCGAACACCGTTTCATCATTGGGTTCATCTTGTTCAGAGAAATAGAATTCCAGTTCATCCTTTGCTGGAGAATAATCTGTAGTGGCTTGAAGATGCTCAACTAACCGGATAGATTTACCGCGTTTGTTGGGACAATCTTTGGCAAAATGACCTTTTTTCTTGCAGATGAAACATCTGCTTGATTTTTGCCGTTGAAAGTCTCTGGAAGAAGAGGACTTCCTTCGGAAGAATCTGTAAGGTTTTCTGGATCGGCGAGGTCTGGATGAAGATTCTGGATTTTTGAATTTCCTGAAATGCCTTTTCTTTTTAGAACTGCAATCGCAATCCTTTTTCTTTTGGCATTTGATCTGCAGATAAGGCTTTTTGCAAGCGCTTCGGAATGGCTCTTTGTCTTTCAACAGTTCTTTGAAAAACTGTTTCTGCTCACAAAGTTTGTCGAGACAGGTTTTGGCAAGCTGGAAGATTTTGCCAAGGGAAATGTTTTCAATTGCAAGATTGGATGCGGTGAGTTGTCTCTGGATATCGGGTTGGAGTTCATCTGGAAGGGAAGATAGAAAGACATGCTTCAAGGTTGGCTCATTGAATCCATTAAGCTTGTAGAACAGCAGGGACATGCGCTTATAATGAAAAACTGTTTCTGCTCACAAAGTTTGTCGAGACAGGTTTTGGCAAGCTGGAAGATTTTGCCAAGGGAAATGTTTTCAATTGCAAGATTGGATGCGGTGAGTTGTCTCTGGATATCGGGTTGGAGTTCATCTGGAAGGGAAGATAGAAAGACATGCTTCAAGGTTGGCTCATTGAATCCATTAAAAGTGGGAGAAATGGGGAGGATTAACTTAGTAGCATAAAGGACTGTTAGGCACCAAATGTACCATAACACGTCTTCAGTGGTTTCTCTGGATGGATCAAGGGTTAAACCGGTAAGAAACAGGTTTTCTGGGTGGAAAGTGGAAAATGGAAAGGGGTCTGTGACAAGGTAAGCTTTCATGAAGAAGCGAAAGAGAGCTTTTCGGGCAAATTCTTGGATGGCAGAACTGCAATCGCAATCCTTTTTCTTTTGGCATTTGATCTGCAGATAAGGCTTTTTGCAAGCGCTTCGGAATGGCTCTTTGTCTTTCAACAGTGCTCTGATACCATTTATGGTGAGGTACGTGACTTGTTATCCAACAGTGCAGACCAGACTGGTGCCTATTCAGGATCACCTCTGGAATTTACGTCGTTGGTTTCCCGTCTATATACCTCTGTAACTAAAACTTTAAAACATTTTCTTCGTCGGGTTATATAACCCAAAACAGACTTTCCTTTAGTCTAAAACAGGGTACCAAACCAGATAAGAAATGATCGAAAGTTTTCTGATGCACAGGATCCTTAGAAAAGGCAAGTGCAGAGCATACTTCCTTAAGTTTTCAAAATGAACAAATTTAAGTCTTTATTCTTTTTCTTTCACTAGAACTTCATTTGCAGAGAGAGAAGAGAGGTTTAGGGATTCATGTTTTAAGAAACACACGAGAGTTTATTGCTTTCAAACTTCTATCTTACAAGAGAGGGGAGAATCCTTTATATAGGAGAATTCTCGGAGATTTTTGGACAGTAACCATATCTTTTACAAAAGCAAAAGATACATGATTACACACCTTTAATTATTACAAAGGGACAAAAGATGCTTTAATAATTAAAGCATAACTTTTGACAAAAGCAAAAGCAAAAGCTTAAAGTAAAAGCAAGCTTTAATAATGATATAAGACAAAACCATAAAGTAAAGCATAATTATTACAACAAGACAAACTACTTTATGGGGAGTGGAGATTCATGTAGTCGTCTTCGGATGAGCTGTCAGTCTCATCGGGGTCAGTGTCACGGTTGCTTTTTGGGAAAAAGGTTTTGGAGAGCCTTGGATGTTTAAGCTTACAACGGGAACCTTGGCAAGGTTGGTAGGGACAGTCTCTGCGGTATCCTATTATGGGAGAGGATGGACGGGACTTAGGGCTTGGCATTTGAGTGGCCTTGTTAACCTTGGAGGGTTGAGATGATGTTCCAGGTTGGGATGAGGGACCTGGTTCGTCCATAGTTGGCTGAGGGAACTGGTGAAGGAGTTGGCTGAGGGGAAGGAAGTCTTCCCATGGGTCCTGGGAGTCTTGGTAAAGGAAGTCAGTGTAACGGACGTTCTTCTTTAATGACGATACATGGACTTAGGTTTAGATATGGCAGATGGAGTAGGGATCATGAGGATTTCATGTTGGGGACCTAAAGAGGTGTGAGAGATATCTTTAAGTGGCGGAGGTTTATGATTTAATTGACAAAGGTAGTTATGGAGGACGTCTTGGAGGTCGTTGTCAAGGACGGCTATATGTGGTGCAGTGAACCATTCATAAACCTGGTCTTGAGTCCAAAAGAGGTTTGTATCAGGATGCTGGAAGTATGGCCTGTGGATGATAAAAACTGTGGTAAATGATTTAAAGCTTCCGGCGAGCATACGTTCAAGATTATGAATTTCGGAGAGTTGTTGGAGCTTCTTTCTCCACCATGGGATGGGGGAGAACCATTCAAGTAAAGTCCAGGTCAGAGAAGTAGCGTTGTCCGGATTAAGGAGATGGGTTAAAGTGGGAGAAATGGGGAGGATTAACTTAGTAGCATAAAGGCATTAGGCACCAAATGTACCATAACACGTCTTGATGGTTTTCTGGATGGATCGAGGTTAAACCGGTAAGCGGTGTTTTTCTCGGGTGGAAAGTGGAAAATGGAAAGTGCAGTGACAAGGTAAGCTTTCATGAAGAAGCGAAAGAGAGCTTTTCGGCAAATTCTTGGATGGCAAAAACGAAGAGAGAAGGTTTTGTTAAAAGGAAAAAATTTCTTAGTGAGGGCTTGGGGGGGTAGGGATGTAGCCATGGAGATGATCGGGAAAGTGGTAGGTTGTAGAAAACAAGGTGAGAGGTTTTTCGGTTTTGAAAGTCTGGATAGCATATCGGGGATGAGGTTAGGGGACCCTTTATATGCAGAATCAGTAAAATCATATTTGGAAAACCAATCCTTTAACCCGAGTAACATTTTTTTCTCGGAACAGTGTTACCTTTGAAGTTGAAAATATTGGGGAAGGTGAATCGGTCCATTCGGATGAGAAAGTGGTGTCCAATCAAATGATACTCGAACTTTTTGATGCCATTCTTGACCGCAAGGATTTCTTTGAACACGCTATGGTAATGCTTCGTGTGTCGAAATTGTTGTCACCAGCGTGGGCGATAAAGTGTTCTTGGCCATTGAGTTCTTCTAGGAGGATGGCACCCCATGATTCATCACTCGCGTCTGTCTGGGCAAGATGCGCTTGCCATCGTAATCAACTTTAAGCGAGGCGGATTTTGCGCGATTTGCTTGAGAGTAGTGGCGACGGTTGTGTGGTCGCATTCCACCTGTGGGCTTCTTTTTCAATAAAGCCGAAAGATGATGAGTGTAGTGGTCCACATGTGGGATGAAATCACGGATGTAATTGATAATGCCGAGGAACTGTTGGACTTGTCTTTTTGATAGTTTGTGATCTGGAAAGTGAAGCAATTCTTGTGCAATGTGTTTGCCAGGCTGGTAATGACAATCTGTTATGACCATACCAAGTAATTCGATGTTGTCAGTGGCTATGGTGCTTTTCTTGGTCGATAACATAATTCCATGAGTTTGAACAATATCATAGAACCGAAGTTAAACGGTGGCGATGTTCATCATGTGATCTGAAAAAAAAGTAAAATATCGTCAATGTAAATTAATGCATGATGCGAGATAGGCTCAAAGATTTTAACCATGGATTTTTGGAAAATGGATGGGGCGATTTGAGACCGAAAGGTAGGACCATCCCATTGGAAATGGGCATTTGGGATACGATAGGCGGTTTGTAACGCTCGAGAGGGTTCAATGCCTAATTGCGTAAAAAACCCGATTTTAAATCAAATTTGGAAAAGATCTGGGCATTTTTGAGAAAAGTAAACATGCTTTGTCTCATGAGGTAAAGGAAATTTGTCATCTTGCAAAAACATGTTTAAGGCGATAGTCAATGACTAGGCGTTTCTTTCCTCGAACAATTTGAATGCTTTTCAACATATAAAGGCCCGGCAAGCCCATTGAGAATTAGTGGGCTCAATTAGACCTTAGGCTAACAATCGGGAACATTCTGTTGGGCTAGGAGTAAGTCGAAGGACTCATTCCGGGTGAGTAGCTTTGGTTGGGTTAACGTCTTCATTGAGTTTGAAAGGTAACTTAATGAAGAAAGACTGATTTTTCCATAATGGGTTTGGATGGGTAAACCAGAATGGGACTCGGACAGAACTCAAAATTTTGTTTGAAATATCCCGGTAGACCGGGGGGTTTGAGACAGGATGGTAGAGTTTCGGGATGTCTGTGAATGGTTTGAACATGACTTGACTCAATTCCAGTGGGAATGATTTGGAGGTGTTTGATCAGTGAAGGATATCAAATCCTAACAAGATATCCTTATTAGGGAGGGTTGAACCAATGACTTTGGTCCAAATAACACAATTGGGGAAAATTTGAATACCAATGGGTTGTTTGGTGATCAAGCGAGGTGGTGAACATTTTGCCATTGATGAGCTTTGAAGTGTTCTTGATTTGGTCCAATATTCGTGGAAGAATATGGGGTTTAACATCTTTGCGTTAGGCGCAAGATCAATGAGACCAATGGTCGGGACAGCCTTTGGAATTTTGAGGACAAGATTTGGAGTTTGATTGAAGGTATAGGGACGATGAGTGTCAAGGATAGTAACTGTTGGTGGAAAATCACTGGGACCGATCACCGTCCCGAGTCATCGAGGAATTTTGTAATGCGAACACCGTTTCATCATTGGGTTCATCTTGTTGAGAGAAATAGAATTGAGTTCATCCTTTCACGGAGAATAATCAGAAAGGGCTTCAAGATGCTCAACTAACCGGATAGATTTCTTGGCGTTTGTTGGGACAATCTTTGGCAAAATGACCTTTTTCTTGCAGATGAAACATCTCGCTTGATTTTTGCCGTTGAAAGTCTCTCGGAAGAAGAGGACTTCCTTCGGAAGAATCTGTAAGGTTTGGATCGATCATGCAGGTCCGGATGAAGATTCGATTTTTGAATTTCCGAAATGCCTTTTCTTTTAGAATCGCAATCGCAATCCTTTTCTTTTGGCATTTGATCCGCAGATAAGGCTTTTGCAAGCGCTTGAATGGCTCTTTGTCTTTCAACAGATTCTTTGAAAATCAATTTCGCTCACAAAGTTTGTCGAGACTTGAGTTTTTTGGAAGATTTTGCCAAGGGAAATGTTTTCAATTGCAAGGTGGATGCGGTGAGTTGTCTCTCGATATCGGGTTGGAGTTCATCTCGGGAAGGGAAGATAGAAAGACATGCTTCAAGGTTGGCTCATTGAATCCATTAAGCTTGTAGAACAGCAGGGACATGCGCTTATAATGGAAGTCAAGATAAAGATTGAGTGAACAACATTTCATGTTGAGATAGTCTCGACGTGCGGCTAAAAAGCTGAAGGGTCTCCAAGAAATTGATCATGGATAACCGCAAGGGCACTTGAGACTTCGAATGAATCAACAAATCAGAATCGTATCAGTATTGGCTAAAGAATCAAACCAATCTCTTAGCAGCACCCGTGAAACGAGTAGATATTCTCAAGGATCGATTCGAAGTTGTGACTCGGCCGGAGCATTTGGAGGTCAATCCGAGCGGACATTTCATTGAGTCGATCACGCCATTTATGAGAGGGAAGGTCATCAAATGTAAACCATGGACCATTTGACGATTTCGATGGATGAATTTGGGCTTGGGATGGAGGAGGTTGGTTTGTTGTCAAGATTCGTGCATTTCTTCTTCGACTTGAGGGATATCAACATATGGTTTCAGACAGAGGTTTGACTCCGAGGTAGGGGATCAGGTTGAGTCATCAAGATTCTCGTGATATCAAGATAGGACTTTTTCGTAGTCATCGGTGGATGCCGATGATTCGGTGTCGATTTAGTATAATTTGGTAAAAATGACAAGGTGGAATCGGAAATGCAGTCATCGAGGAATGATTAGGTGTGTGTGCACTAAGCGGGTGCATGGGTTCTTTATCCTTGGGACCGAGGAGGAAGTTGGGATAAATGGGCGGATAGAGGCGGCGGCGATGATGCGGTGTATAACCGAGGAGATGGTTGGCTTGGATGGACAGAGATGAAGGATGTAGTGTGGCAGGTCGGGGTTGTGGTCGAGGCTTTGGTTTTGGTTTAGGTGGTGGTGGTAGTGGATGATCTCGGAAGAGAGTATGAGTCATACCAAATAACTTGGAGGGGTCATACTGTTTAATGGGAGCAAGCATAGAGGCAAAGGGATGATAAGTGGGGCCGATAGAAGGTATAGGAGGTGATGTGGTAAAGAGGGTAGGTCTTTGTTTGCTAGCTTCAATCTGGGCAAGCTCAGTTTTCAAGCGTCTGATTTCCCTTTCTTTTTGATCAAATTCGGGGCCAGAGTAACGTTGTGCCAGCATGGTTCGTAACTCAGAATCAAGTTGAGTAATTCTGGTCAAGAGATTTTGGTGGATCTGCCGCATCTGTGCAGTGATGGAATCAACTTTGGTTTCGATCTGTTCAGTTCGTAAACTGATTTTCTCCACTTTGGAGTTGATGTGTAACAAAGTATCATTCTGTGCTCTGGCATTTTGGGTTTGCCAGTTGAGGACTGATTCAAAAGGCTTAGGAGGGTCTAGGTGGCCAGTTGAAGTTATGGCTGAAGGGACAAATGGTTTGGACACAACATTGTGTTGTGAATCGGTGTAAGGTTCGAGTGGGGGAAAAGAGGAAGAATAGTCTGAGGAAGTAGATGAAAACATCATACAAGCCAAAAGTGGCGTGGGAAGTGGGAGTGGTGATGGAATCTCAGATTTGCAATGTTTTGCAATCCATTTGAGTTCCTTTTGGTATGTGGTAATGGAGCCGAGGTGGAGTGGAGGATCCGATGGTGGTTTTGGATCATAGTGGTGACAATGGCCGGAGGTTTTTTCTTTTTGGGTTTATTCTTGGTTGAATTATCTTCATCGTCTTCCCAATCATCCCAAAGGAGGACAACTGGTCACACATGCCGGAACCAGGGCATCCCATAGGAAATGGCCATTTTGCTTGGTCGATAAATGGGTAACTGCGTAAGTGAAACCACGAAATGGGCGAGTCTTCCCGGGCTGTCTCAACAGCCGTGATCATTGAGAGTAAGTAAAGCGAGAGCGAGGAGGCTCTTGTGGAGCACTGGGAGGTGGCTTAAAAGTCAGTCTGACGGTTCCATCTTGTCGTCTTTCAAACATGCTCTCAGATGTCTGAATTGAGTCGTATTATTATGGAACCTGCCATAGTTGGAGATCCATTCAAGAGGCATAAGCTCGGAAGCTCACGACGGGAATTTGTCCGGGAATCTGGATGATTGTAGGAATTTGGTTCGATTCAGCTAACACCACGAGGTGTCGAGTGATGTTCGGGAGTGGGAAGATCTAAGGCATGATTCAAGCCTATAGACCAGTTGGTGGTGCAGGTGGCTATTTTAGCGGAGGAAATTTGTTCAAAGACCTTGAATTTGGATTTGGACTTTCAAGGTTGTTGGCAAATTGGGATCTTCAAGAGAGAGGTTGAAATTTGGGTAAAAGGTAAGCAAGACACTTCCCGCATGAAGAGTTGTGAGGACAAAGGCCGATAACAAAGATCTTGGTACGTTTTAAACCGGGTATCAAGCATGGCAAGGCGAGCTGTAACTGGTAAACCTTTTCTGCCATGAAGGGTAAGGATTAATCTGATGCCGCCAAGGTGAAGATGAGTATAACCTTCACGTTTCCAGTTGGAAAGTAGTTCGGAAGGGATTTCCAGAGTGACGTATTGCTCAAACAGAGGTTGCAAGAAGAGCACACCGATCCAGCAGAAGACTGGATGTATTCTTTAGGGTGTGGTCGTCTGGTAGAGATAAGGGTGCGGATACTACGAGCAAAAGAACTGGGGCGTTTGTAAAGTTGGTAAGGACTTAGTAACGGGTAGGAGGACTCACTGATTTGTGCTGATTCAGGGATGTAGGAATATTCGACAAGGTTTTCGATTTTATTGGTGGTATGAGAAGTACAAGATTTTGGTAAAGAAAGAGTAGAAGAAAGAGTAACAGGTGGTGTAGATGAAGTGGAAGCCATGAATGAGAGGTTCTCTCTGCGCCTGAAGGACTAGAAATCGAAGTAAAATAAAGAATCAAACTATACCATTTTGTTCATAAAAACTGAGGTTTAGAAAACATGGAAATTTTCAAGGACGTGTATGGCTCTGATACCATTTATGGTGAGGTACGTGACTTGTTATCCAACATGAAAACATTTCCCTTGGCAAAATCTTCCAGCTTGCCAAAACCTGTCTCGACAAACTTTGTGAGCAGAAACAGTTTTTCAAAGAACTGTTGAAAGACAAAGAGCCATTCCGAAGCGCTTGCAAAAAGCCTTATCTGCAGATCAAATGCCAAAAGAAAAAGGATTGCGATTGCAGTTCTAAAAAGAAAAGGCATTTCAGGAAATTCAAAAATCCAGAATCTTCATCCAGACCTCGCCGATCCGTAAAACCTCCACAATTCTTCCGAAGGAAGTCCTCTTCTTCCAGAGACTTTCAACGGCAAAAATCAAGCAGATGTTTCATCTGCAAGAAAAAAGGTCATTTTGCCAAAGATTGTCCCAACAAACGCGGTAAATCTATCCGGTTAGTTGAGGTTGGGCTTGGGATGGAGGAGGTTGGTTTGTTGCCGAAGATTCAGGCATTTCTTCTTCGACTTCAGAGGGGATATCAACATATGGTTTCGCAGATGAGAGGTTTGACTCGAGGCAGGGGATCAGGTTGAGTCATCAAGATTCTCGTGATATCAAAGATAGGACTTTTCGTGAGTCTTGGTGGATGCCGGATGATTCGGTGTCGATTTAAGATGGCCGGTAAAACAGCAAGATTGGAATCTAAGTCTGGTCATCGAGAGGAATGATACCGTGGTGTGTGCACTAAAGCGGTGCATGGGTTCTTTATCCTTGACCGAGGAGGAAGTTGGGATAAATGGGGCGGATAGAGGCGCCCAGCGGTGATGCCGTGTATATAACCAGGGAGATGGTTGTCGGGGATGACGAGAGATGAAGGATGAGTGTGGCGGAGTCGGGGTTGTGGTCGAGGCTTTGGTTTTGGTTTAGGTGGTGGTGGTAGTGGATGATCTCGGAAGAGAGTATGAGTCATACCAAATAACTTGGAGGGGTCATACTGTTTAATGGGAGCAAGCATAGAGGCAAAGGGATGAGTCAAGTCTATGTTCAAACCATTCAATAAAGCCGAAAGATGATGAGTGTAGTGGTCCACATGTGGGATGAAATCACGGATGTAATTGATAATGCCAAGGGAAATGTTTTCAATTGCAAGATTGGATGCGGTGAGTTGTCTCTGGATATCGGGTTGGAGTTCATCTGGAAGGGAAGATAGAAAGACATGCTTCAAGGTTGGCTCATTGAATCCATTAAGCTTGTAGAACAGCAGGGACATGCGCTTATAATGGAAGTCAAGATCCTTAGCATTGAGTGAACAGCATTTCATGTTGAGATAGTCTCGACGTGCAGCTTCAAAAACTGCAGAAGGGTCTCCAAGAAATTGATCATGGATAACCGCAAGGGCACTTGAGACTTGAATGAATCAACAAATCAGAATCGTCATATTGGCTAAAGAATCAAACAATCTCTTAGAGCACCCGTGAAACGATAAAGATATTCTCTAAGGATCGATTCGATTTGTGACTCTGGGGTCGAGCATTTGGAGGTCAATCCAGGGCGGACATTTCATTGAGTCGATCACGCCATTTATGAGAGGAAGGTCATCAAATGTAAACCATGGACCATTTGACGATTTCGATTTGGATGAATCGGGTGGGCTTGGGATGGAGGAGGTTGGTTTGTTGTCGAAGATTGAGGCATTTTTCTTCGACTTCGAGAGGATATCAACATATGGTTCTCAGATGAGAGGTTTGACCGAGGTAGGGGATCTGGTTGAGTCATCAAGATTGGTGATATCAAAGATAGGACTTTTCGAGTCTTTGGTGGATGCCGATGATTCGGTGTCGATTTGATAAAATTTGGTAAAGCAGCAAGGTGGAATCGGAAAAGTCCAGTCATCGAGAGAATGATTATTTGTGTGTGCACTAAACTCGGTGCATGGGTTCTTTATCCTTGACCGAGGAGGAAGTTGGGATAAATGGGCGGATAGAGGCGCCGGCGGTGATGCTGGTGTATAACCGAGGGAGATGGTTGGCGAGGATGGACAGAGATGAAGGATGTAGTGTGGCGGTCGGGGGGTTGTGGTCGAGGCTTTGGTTTTGGTTTAGGTGGTGGTGGTAGTGGATGATCTCGGAAGAGAGTATGAGTCATACCAAATAACTTGGAGGGTCATACTGTTTAATGGGAGCAAGCATAGAGGCAAAGGGATGATAAGTGGGGCCGATAGAAGGTATAGGAGGAGGTGATGTGGTAAAGAGGTAGGTCTTTGTTTGCTAGCTTCAACTGGGCAAGCTCGGTTTTCCAAGCGTCCCGATTTCCCTTTCTTTTTGATCAAATTCGGGGCGAGTAACGTTGTGCAAGACGATGGTTCGTAACTCGAGAATCAAGTTGAGTAATCTGGTCAAGAGATTTTTTGGTGGATCTCGCCGCATCTGGTGCGATGATGGAATCAACTTTGGTTTCGATCCATTCGAGTTCAGAACCGATTTTCTCCACTTTGGAGTTGATGTGTAACAAAGTATCATTCGTGCTCGGCATTTGGGTTTTGATTGTTGAGGACCGATTCAAAAGGCTTAGGAGGGTCTAGGTGGCCAACCAGTTATGGTCATTTGAAGGGACAATGGTTTGGACACAACATTGTGTTGTGAATCGGTGTAAGGTTCGAGTGGGGAAAAGAGGAAGAATAGTCCCAGGAAGTAGATGAAAACATCATACAAGCCAAAAGTGGCGTGGGAAGTGGGAGTGGTGATGGAATCTCAGATTTGCAATGTTTTGCAATCCATTTGAGTTCCTTTTTGTAATGAGGGTAATGTCTGGTGGAGGTGGAGGATCCGATGGTGGTTTGGATCATAGTGGTGACATGAAGCCGGAGGTTTTTCTTTTGGGTTTCTTCTTGGTGGAATAATCATCATCGTCTTCCCAATCATCCCAAAGCAGTGGGACAACTGGGTCACACATGCCGGAAATGGGGCATCCCCAAGGTGAAATGGCCATTTTGCTTGGGCCGATAAACAGGTAGCCTGCAGTAACTGAAACCCGAAATGGCGAGTCTTCTGGGGTCCGTCCGAGCGGCCGTGATCATTGAGGAGTAAGTAAAGGAGAGCCGAGGAGGCTCTTGTGGAGCACCTGGGAGGTGGCTTAAAAAGTCCCTCGACGGTTCCATCTTGTCGTCTTTCAAACATGCTCGGATGGACGGTTGAGTCGATTATTATGGAACCGCTCATAGTTGGAGATCCATTCAAGAGGCATGTTTTGAGAAGCTCATGACGGGAATTTGTCTCTGGGAATCTGGATGATTGTAGGAATTGGTCTCGATTCACTAACACCATGAGGTTGTCAGAGTGATGTTCGGTAGTGGGATGATCTAAGGCTTGATTCTGATGCCTATCTACCAGTTGGTGGTGCAGGGTGGCTATTTTAGCTGAGGAAATTTTTTCAGCAACTTGAATTTGGATTTGTACTTTCAAGGTTGTTGGCAAATTGGGATCTTGAAGAGAGAGGTTGAAATTTGGGTAAAAGGTAAGCAAGACACTTCCTGCATGAAGAGTTGTGAGGACAAAGTCGATAACAAACATCTTGGCAAATTTTTAAACCGGGTATCAAGCATGGCAAGGCGAGTCATGAATCGTAAACCTTTTACGCCATGAAGAAGGGTAAGGATTAACTGATGCCGCCAGTGAAGATGAGTATAACCTTCACGTTTAGGTTGAAAAGTAGTCGGAAGGATTTGAGTGACGTATTGCTCTCAGAGGTTGCTTGAAGAGCACACCGATCCAAAGCGAGAAGAATGGATGTATTCTTTAGGTGTGGTAAATCTGGTAGAGATAAGGGTGCGGATACTACGAAAGAAAAAAAGAAGCGGGCGTTTGTAAAGTTGGTAAGGACTTAATGGTGGAGGAGACTATTTGATTTGTCTTTGATTCAGGGATGTAGGAATATTCGACAAGGTTTTCGATTTTATTGGTGGTATGAGAAGTACAAGATTTTGGTAAAGAAAGAGTAGAAGAAAGAGTAACAGGTGGTGTAGATGAAGTGGAAGCCATGAATGAGAGGTTCTCTCTGCGCCTGAAGGACTAGAAATCGAAGTAAAATAAAGAATCAAACTATACCATTTTGTTCATAAAAACGGAGGTTTAGAAAACATGGAAATTTTCAAGGACGTGTATGGCTCTGATACCATTTATGGTGAGGTACGTGACTTGTTATCCAACAGTGCAGACCAGACTGGTGCCTATTCAGGATCACCTCTGGAATTTACGTCGTTGGTTTCCCGTCTATATACCTCTGTAACTAAAACTTTAAAACATTTTCTTCGTCGGGTTATATAACCCAAAACAGACTTTCCTTTAGTCTAAAACAGGGTACCAAACCAGATAAGAAATGATCGAAAGTTTTCTGATGCACAGGATCCTTAGAAAAGGCAAGTGCAGAGCATACTTCCTTAAGTTTTCAAAATGAACAAATTTAAGTCTTTATTCTTTTTCTTTCACTAGAACTTCATTTGCAGCAGAGAGAGAAGAGGTTTAGGGATTCATGTTTTAAGAAACACACGAGAGTTTATTGCTTTCAAACTTATATCTTACAAGAGAGGGAGAATCCTTTATATAGAGAATTCTCGAGAAGATAAGACAGGACCCTATCTTTTACAAAAGCAAAAGATACATGATTACACACCTTTAATTATTACAAAGGGACAAAAGATGCTTTAATAATTAAAGCATAACTTTTGACAAAAGCAAAAGCAAAAGCTTAAAGTAAAAGCAAGCTTTAATAATGATATAAGACAAAACCATAAAGTAAAGCATAATTATTACAACAAGACAAACTACTTTATGGGGAGTGGAGATTCATGTAGTCGTCTTCGGATGAGCTGTCAGTCTCATCGGGTCGATGTCATTGCTTTTTGGGAAAAAGGTTTTGGAGAGCCTTGGATGTTTAAGCTTACAACGGAACCTTGGCAAGGTTCAGTGGACGATCTCTGCGGTATCCTATTATGGGAGAGGATGGACGGGACTTAGGGCTTGGCATTTGAGTGGCCTTGTTAACCTTGGAGGGTTGAGATGATGTTCCAGGTTGGGATGAGGGACCTGGTTCGTCCATAGTTGGCTGAGGGAACTGGTGAAGGAGTTGGCTGAGGGGAAGGAAGTCTTCCCATGGGTCCTGGGAGTCTTGGTAAAGGAAGTCAGTGTAGTCTGGACGTTCTTCTTTAATGACGATACCTGTGGACTTAGGTTTAGATATGGCAGATGGAGTAGGGATCATGAGGATTTCATGTTGGGGACCTAAAGAGGTGTGAGAGATATCTTTAAGTGGCGGAGGTTTATGATTTAATTGACAAAGGTAGTTATGGAGGACGTCTTGGAGGTCGTTGTCAAGGACGGCTATATGTGGTGCAGTGAACCATTCATAAACCTGGTCTTGAGTCCAAAAGAGGTTTGTATCAGGATGCTGGAAGTATGGCCTGTGGATGATAAAAACTGTGGTAAACAAATTGCTTCCCGAAAGGTGCATACGTTCAAGATTATGAATTTCGAGAGAGTTGTTGGAGCTTTTTCTCCACCATAGGATGGGGAGAACCATTCAAGTAAAGTCCAGTCGAGAAGAAGAGCGTTGTCCGGATTAAGGAGATGGGTTAAAGTGGGAGAAATGGGGAGGATTAACTTAGTAGCATAAAGGACTGTTAGGCACCAAATGTACCATAACACGTCTTCAGTGGTTTCTCTGGATGGATCAAGGGTTAAACCGGTAAGAAACAGGTTTTCTGGGTGGAAAGTGGAAAATGGAAAGGGGTGTGACAAGGTAAGCTTTCATGAAGAAGCGAAAAGAGAGCTTTCGGGCAAATTCTTGGATGGCAAAAAAGAAGAGAAGGTTTTGTTAAAAGGAAAAATTTCTTAGTGAGGGCTTCGGGGTAGGGATGTAGCCATGGAGATGATCGGAAAGTGGTAGGTTGTAGAAAACAAGGTGAGAGGTTTTTCTGGTTTTGAAAGTCCTGGATAGCATATCGGGATGAGGTTCTCGGGGACCCTTTATATGCGTAATCAGTAAAAATCATATTTGGAAAACCAAACTTTAACCCGAGTAACATTTTTTCCGGAAGCAGTGTTACCTTTGAAGTTGAAAATATTGGGAAGGTCGAATCATCCATTCGGATGAGAAAGTGGTGTCAATCAAATGATACTCGAACTTTTTGATGCCATTCTTGACGCAAGGATTTCTTTGAACACGCTATGGTAATGCTTCGTGTGTCAAAAATTGTCGCCAGCGTGGGCGATAAAGTGTTCTTGGCCATTGAAGTTCTTCTGTGAGGATGGCACCCCATGATTCATCACTCGCGTGCCTGCGCAAGATGCGCTTGCCATCTGTAATCAACTTTAAAGGAGGCGGATTTTGCGCGATTTGCTTGAGAGTAGTGACAGCAGATGTGTGGTCAGCATTCCACTCAGGGGGCTTTTTTTTCAATAAAGCCGAAAGATGATGAGTGTAGTGGTCCACATGTGGGATGAAATCACGGATGTAATTGATAATGCCGAGAACCGTTGGACTTGTCTTTTGGAAAGGTCTTGATCCGAAAGTGAAGCAATTCTTGGGCAATGTGTTTGCCAGGTGGGTAATGACCATCTGTTATGACCATACCAAGGAATTCGATATTTGTCGGTGGCAATGGTGCTTTTCTTGGTGATAACATAATTCCATGAGTTTGAACAATATCATAGAACTGAGTTAACAGCTGGCGATGTTCATCATGTGATCCTGAAAAAAGTAAAATATCTTCAATGTAAATTAATGCATGATGCAGGATAGGCTCAAAGATTTTAACCATGGATTTTGGGAAAATGGATGGGCGGTTTGAGACCGAAAAGGGAGGACTGTCCATTGGAAATGGGCATTTGGGATCTGAAGGCGGTTTTGTGGAACGTTCGAGAGGTTCAATGCCTAATTGCCGTAAACCCGATTTTAAATCAAATTTGGAAAAGATCAGGCATTTTTGAGAAAAGTAAACATGCTTTGTCTCATGAGGTAAAGGAAATTTGTCATCTTGCAAAAACATGTTTAAGGTGATAGTCAATGACTAGGCGTTTCTTTCCTCGAACAATTTCAGAATGCTTTTCAACATAAAAGGCCCGGCAAGCCCATTGAGAATTAGTGGGCTCAATTAGACCTTGGGCCAACAATTGGGAACATTCTTTTGGGCTAGGAGTAAGTCGAAGGACTCATTCCCGGGTGAGTAGCTTTGGTTGGGTTAACATCTTCATTGAGTTTGAAAGGTAACTTAATGAAGAAAGACCGATTTTTCCATAATGGGTTTGGATGGGTAAACTCGAGAATGGGACTCGGGATGAGAACTCAAAATTTTGGTTGAAATATCTGGTAGGGCCTGGGGGTTTGAGCATGATGGTAGAGTTTCAGGATGTCTCGTGAATGGTTTGAACATAGACTTGACTCGAATTCCAGTGGGAATGATTTGGAGGTGTTTGATCCGGTGAAGGATATCAAATCCCTAACAAGATATCCTTATTAGGGAGGGTTGAACCAATGACTTTGGTCCAAATAACACAATTGGGGAAAATTTGAATACCAATGGGTTGTTTGGTGATCAAGGAGGTGGTGAACAGTTTGCCATTGACAGCTTTGAAGTGTTCTTCGGATTTGGTCCAATATTCAGGTGGAAGAATATGGGGGTTTAATCTTTGCGTTAGGCGCTTGAAGATCAATGAGACCAATGGTCGGGAATGGGCCTTTGGAAATTTTGAGGACAAGATTTGGAGTTTGATTGAAGGTATAGGGACGAGAGTGTCGAGGATAGTGCTTGTTGGTGGAAAATCACTGGGGATCGATCACCTGCCTCGAGTCATCGAGGAATTGTGTAATGCGAACACCGTTTCATCATTGGGTTCATCTTGTTCAGAGAAATAGAATTCCAGTTCATCCTTTGCGGGAGAATAATCTGTAGTGGCTTGAAGATGCTCAACTAACCGGATAGATTTTCCGCGTTTGTTGGGACAATCTTTGGCAAAATGACCTTTTTTCTTGCAGATGAAACATCTGCTTGATTTTTGCCGTTGAAAGTCTCTCGAAGAAGAGAGGACTTCTTCGGAAGAACTGTAAGGTTTTTCGGATCGCGAGGTCCTGGATGAAGATTCTGGATTTTTGAATTTCCTGAAATGCCTTTTCTTTTTAGAACTGCAATCGCAATCCTTTTTCTTTTGGCATTTGATCTGCAGATAAGGCTTTTTGCAAGCGCTTCGGAATGGCTCTTTGTCTTTCAACAGTTCTTTGAAAAACTGTTTCTGCTCACAAAGTTTGTCGAGACAGGTTTTGGCAAGCTGGAAGATTTTGATTCTGAGTTTACCCATTATCAGAGCCATAAATAGTTTATTGACAAAGGACTGAATTTAACTATTTATGGAACTGGACTTTACTTGAAAATTCCAGAGGTGATCCTGAATAGGCACCATTCTGAATTACCATAAACCTCCGCCACTTTAAGCCTTAGTTTCAAGCTTAAACATCCAATGGCTCTGATACCATTTATGGTGAGGTACGTGACTTGTTATCCAACAAAGCACACGGTTCGGTGCCTATTCAGGGATCACCTCCGGGAATTTACGTCGTTGGTTTCCGTCTATATACTCTAAACTAAAACTTTAAAACATTTTCTTGTCGGGTTATATAACCCAAAACAAAGACTTTCCTTTAGTCTAAAACAGTACCAAACCAGATAAGAAATGATCGAAAGTTTTCTCGATGGTTTGAGATCCTTAGAAAAGGCAAGTGCAGAGCATACTTCCTTAAGTTTTCAAAATGAACAAATTTAAGTCTTTATTCTTTTTCTTTCACTAGAACTTCATTTGCAGAGAGAGAAGAGAGGTTTAGGGATTCATGTTTTAAGAAACACACGAGAGTTTATTGCTTTCAAACTTCTATCTTACAAGAGAGGGGAGAATCCTTTATATAGGAGAATTCTCGGAGAAGATAGGACAGGACCCCTATCTTTTACAAAAGCAAAAGATACATGATTACACACCTTTAATTATTACAAAGGGACAAAAGATGCTTTAAAAATTAAAGAATAACTTTGACAAAAGCAAAAGCAAAAGCTTAAAGTAAAAAGCAAGCTTTAATAATGATATAAGACAAAACCATAAAGTAAAGCATAATTATTACAACAAGACAAACTACTTTATGGGAGTGGAGATTCATGGAAGTCGTCTTCGGATGAGCTTATCAGTCTCGACCTGGGTCTTTATTTCACGATTTCTTTTTGGGAAAAAGGTTTTGGAGAGCCTTGGATGTTTAAACTTACAACGGAACCTTGGCAAGGTTGGTAGGGACAATCTCTGCGGTATCCACACCCGCTCCTAAGTCCTTAGGATGGACAAACGGGACTTAGGGCTTGGCATTTAGTGGCCTTGTTAACCTTGGAGGGTTGAGATGATGTTCCAGTTGGGATAGAGGGACCGGTTCGTCCATAGTTCACTGAGAAATCCCTGGTGAAGGAGTTGGCGAAAGGAAGACATAGTCTTCCCTTGGGTCTGGGAGTCTTGTAAAAGGAAGTCAGTGAGTCGGACGTTCTTCTTTAATGAGCGATACTGTGGACTTAGGTTTAGATATGGCGAGATGGAGTAGGGATCATGAGGATTTCATGTTGGGGACTTTAAAAAGAGTGTGAAGAGATATCTTTAAGTGGCGGAGGTTTATGATTTAATTGACAAAGGTAGTTATGGAGGACGTCGTGGAGAGTCGTTGTCAAGGCGGCTATATGTGGGGTGCGGTGAACCATTCATAAACCCGGGTCTTGAGTCCAAAAGAGGTTTGTATCGGGATCTTTGGAAGTATGGCTGTGGATGATAAAAAGCGCGGGTAAGCAGTTGTGCTTCCTGAGCAGGCATACGTTCAAGATTATGAATTTCTGAGAGTTGTTGGAGCTTTTTTTTCCACCATGGGATGGGGGAGAACCATTCAAGTAAAGTCCAGTCATAGAAGTAGCGTTGTCAGGATTAAGGAGATGGGTTAAAGTGGGAGAAATGGGGAGGATTAACTTAGTAGCATAAAGGATTGTTAGGCACCAAATGTACCATAACACGTCTTGATGTGGTTTCTCTGGATGGATCAAGGTTAAACCGTAAGAAACAAGGTTTTCAGGTGGAAAGTGGAAAATGGAAAGGGGTCGGTGACAAGGTAAGCTTTCATGAAGAAGCGAAAAGAGAGCTTTTAGGGCAAATTCTTGGATGGCAAAAACAAGAAGAAGGTTTTGTTAAAAGGAAAAAATTTCTTAGTGAGGGCTTGGGGGTAGGGATGTAGCCATGGAGATGATCGGAAAGTGGTAGGTTGAGAAAACAAGGTGAGAGGTTTTTCTGGTTTTGAAAGTCCTGGATAGCATATCGGGATGAGGTTCTCGGACCCCTTTATATGCGTAATCAGTAAAATCATATTTGGAAAACCAACTTTAACTCGAGTAACATTTTTCCGAACAGTGTTACCTTTGAAGTTGAAAATATTGGGGAAGGCTGAACTGTCCATTCGGATGAGAAAGTGGTGTCCAATCAAATGATACTCGAACTTTTTGATGCCATTCTTGACCGCAAGGATTTCTTTGAACACGCTATGGTAATGCTTCTGTGTGTCAGAAAATTGTCCTCAGCGTGGGCGATAAAGTGTTCTTGGCCATTGAGTTCTTCTAGGAGGATGGCACCCCATGATTCATCACTCGCGTGTCTGTCTGCAAGAGATGCGCTTGCCATCCGTAATCAACTTTAAAGGAGGCGGATGTTGCGCGATTTGCTTGAGAGTAAAGGGATGCGATTGTGTGGTCAGCATTCCACTCAGGGGGCTTCTTTTTCAATAAAGCCGAAAGATGATGAGTGTAGTGGTCCACATGTGGGATGAAATCACGGATGTAATTGATAATGCCGAGGAACTGTTGGACTTGTCTTTTGGAAAGGTGCTGATCTGGAAAGTGAAGCAATTCTTGGGCAATGTGTTTGCCAGGCTGGTAATGACCATCTGTTATGACCATACCAAGGAATTCGATGTTGTCAGTGGCAATGGTGCTTTTCTTGGCTGATAACATAATTCCATGAGTTTGAACAATATCATAGAACTGAGTTAACAGCTGGCGATGTGCATCATGTGATCCTGAAAAAAGTAAAATATCGTCAATGTAAATTAATGCATGATGCAGGATAGGCTCAAAGATTTTAACCATGGATTTTTGGAAAATGGATGGGGCAGTTTTGAGACCGAAAGGTAGGACTGTCCATTGGAAATGGGCATTTGGGATACAGAAGGCGGTTTTGTAACGCTCAGAGGGTTCAATGCCTAATTGCTTTAAACCGATTTTAAATCAAATTTGGAAAAGATCTGGGCATTTTTGAGAAAAGTAAACATGCTTTGTCTCATGAGGTAAAGGAAATTTGTCATCTTGCAAAAACATGTTTAAGGTGATAGTCAATGACTAGCGTTTCTTTCCTCGAACAATTTCAGAATGCTTTTCAACATAAAAAGGCTGGCAAGCCCATTGAGAATTAGTGGGCTCAATTAGACCTTGGGCTAACAATCGGGAACATTCTGTTGGGCTAGAGTAAGTCGAGAAGGACTCATTCCCGGGTGAGTAGCTTTGTTCAGTTAACATCTTCATTGAGTTTGAAAGGTAACTTAATGAAGAAAGAATCTGATTTTTCCATAATGGGTTTGGATGGGTAAACTGAGAATGGGACTGGGACAGAACTCAAAATTTTGGTTGAAATATCCTCGCAGTAGACCGGGGGTTTTGAGATGAGATGGTAGAGTTTTCAGGATGTCGTGAATGGTTTGAACATAGACTTGACTCGAATTCCAGTGGGAATGATTTGGAGGTGTTTGATCTGGTGAAGGATATCAAATCCTAACAAGATATCCTTATTAGGGAGGGTTGAACCAATGACTTTGGTCCAAATAACACAATTGGGGAAAATTTGAATACCAATGGGTTGTTTGGTGATCAAGGAGGTGGTGAACAGTTTGCCATTGACAGCTTTGAAGTGTTCTTCGGATTTGGTCCAATATTCAGGTGGAAGAATATGGGGGTTTAACATCTTTGCGTTGGCGCTTGATGATCAATAAGACCCCATTTTGGAATGGGCCTTTGGAATTTTGAGGACAAGATTTGGAGTTTGATTGAAAGTATAGGGAACTGGTAGTGTCAAGGGATAGTAACTGTTGGTGGAAAATCACTTGGGACTGATCACTGTCTGAGTCATCAGAGGAATTTTGTAATGCGAACACCGTTTCATCATTGGGTTCATCTTGTTCAGAGAAATAGAATTCCAGTTCATCCTTTGCTGGAGAATAATCTGTAGTGGCTTGAAGATGCTCAACTAACCGGATAGATTTACCGCGTTTGTTGGGACAATCTTTGGCAAAATGACCTTTTTTCTTGCAGATGAAACATCTGCTTGATTTTTGCCGTTGAAAGTCTCAGGAAGAAGAGTACTTCATACGGAAGAATCATGAAGGTTTTCTGGATCGGCGAGGTCTGGATGAAGATTCTGGATTTTTGAATTTCCTGAAATGCCTTTTCTTTTTAGAACTGCAATCGCAATCCTTTTTCTTTTGGCATTTGATCTGCAGATAAGGCTTTTTGCAAGCGCTTCGGAATGGCTCTTTGTCTTTGTGATTCTTTGAAAAAGCTGCTTACGCTCCCACAAAGTTTGTCGAGACAGGTTTTGGCAAGCTGGAAGATTTTGCCAAGGGAAATGTTTTCAATTGCAAGATTGGATGCGGTGAGTTGTCTCTGGATATCGGGTTGGAGTTCATCTGGAAGGGAAGATAGAAAGACATGCTTCAAGGTTGGCTCATTGAATCCATTAAGCTTGTAGAATGGCAGGACATGCGCTTATAATGGAAGTCAAGATCCTTAGCATTGAGTGAACAAAGATTTCATGTTGAGATAGTCTCTTCGTGCAGCCTTCAAAAACCGCAGAGGGTCTCCAAGAAATTGATCATGGATAACCGCAAGGGCACTTGAGACTTCGGGTAATCAACAAATCAGAATCGTCTCAGTATTGGCCTAAAGAATCAAACTAATCTCTTAGAGCACCTGTGAAACGAGTAAAGCATATTCTCTAAAGGATCGATTGATTGTGACTCTGACCGAGCATTTGGAGGTCAATCCAGCGGACATTTCATTGAGTCGATCACGCCATTTATGAGAGAGGAAGGTCATCAAATGTAAACCATGGACCATTTGACGATTTCTCGATTTGGATGAATCGGGGCCGGGCTTGGGATGGAGGAGGTTGGTTTGTTCTGTCAAGATTGCATTTCTTCTTCGACTTGAGAGGGGATATCAACATATGGTTCCAGATGAGAGGTTTGACCCGAGGTAGGGGATCAGGTTGAGTCATCAAGATTCGTGATATCAAGATAGGACTTTTCGTGAGTATTGGTGGATGCCGATGATCGGTGTCGGATTTCAGATATTTTGGTTAAATGAAGATTGGAATCGGAAGTCCGGTCATCGAGAGGAATGATTGGTGGGTGTGCACTAAAGCGGTGCATGGGTAAGATTTGAAAAGGAATTATCCTTGTGGTGTTTCTTAAAACATTGGGATAAATGGGCTTTCTCTGGCGGTGAAGTTCTAGTGAAATAAAAGGGGAGATGGAATTAAATTTGAGGATTTTGAAAATGAAGGATGATAGTGTGGCCTTTTCGGGGTTGTCGTGAGGCTTTAGTTTTGTTTAGGTGGTGGTGGTAGTGGATGATCTAAAGGAAGAGAGTTTGAGGTACCAAATAACTTGACGAAGAAAATGTTTTAAAGTTTTAATACGCAGGTATATAGAGGGAAAGGATGATAAGTGGAGGTGATAGAAGGTATAGGAGGTGATGTGGATAAAAGTCTTTAGGTCTTTGTTTGCTAGCTTCAACTGGGCAAGCTCTCCTTTTCAAGCGTTTCGATTTCATCTTTCTTTTTGATCAACTTTTTCATCTAGTAACGTTTTACCTAAAGATGGTTCTCACAACCAATAAAATCAAGTTGAGTATATTCCTACATCAAGAGATTTTGGTGGATCTACCCATCTCCTAAGTCCTGATGGAATCAACTTTGGTTTCGATCTCTTTTGCCGTAGAAACTGATTTTCTCCACTTTGGAGTTGATGTGCCCAACAAAGTATCATTCGTGCTTTCTGGCATTTTTGGTTTGCAAGTTGAGGACCGATTCAAAGGCTTAGAAATCCCTCCAGGTGGCGATTCAAGTTAAACGTGAAGGACAAATGGTTTGGACACAACATTGTGTTGTGAATCGGTGTAAGGTTCGAGTGGGGAAAAGAGGAAGAATCTTTCCGAGGAAGTAGATGAAAACATCATACAAGCCAAAAGTGGCGTGGGAAGTGGGAGTGGTGATGGAATCTCCGATTTGCAATGTTTTGCAATCCATTTGAGTTCCTTTAAGGCCGAGGGTAATACGAGAGCTCTGGTGGAGGTGGAGGATCCGATGGTGGTTTTGGATCATAGTGGTGACATGTCCAAAAGCGGAGGTTTTTTCTTTTTGGGTTTCTTCTTGGTGGAATAATCATCATCGTCTTCCCAATCATCCCAATGCTCAGGGACAATCTGGAGTCACACTTTTTTCTCCACCAGGGCATGGGAGAAATGGCCATTTTGTCTTATTTGGATAAACAGGTCCTGATTAAGGAGATGGGTTGAAGTGGGAGAAATGGGAGTCTTACAGGCATCTCGAACAGCCGTGATCAATGAGGAGTATAACACGGATGGAGAGAGGATGCTCTTGTGGTTAAACCGGAGAAGGCTGTAGGTGGAAAAAGAAAATGGAAAGGGTGGTGACGGTTCCATCTTGTCGTCTTCAAACATGCTCTCGCAATGTCGGGATGGCAAAAATTATGGAAGGTCATAGTTAAAAGATCCATTCAAGAGGCATAAGCTGGAGAAGCTCATGTACGGGAAGATGATCGGGAATCGATGAGGTCAGAGAAAACAAGGTGAGAGGTTTTTCAGCTTTTGACCGGATGAGGGTGTCGAGTGATGTTCGGGATCCTTGGGAAGATCATAAAGGCATTTGAAACCAACCTAATAGTAACATTTTTGGTGGTGCAGGGTGGCTATTTTTGGGAAGGTGAATTTGTTCGGACAGTGGTTTCAAATTTGGACTTTCAAGGTTGTTGGCAAATTGGGATCTTGAAGACGAGAGGTGAAATTTGGGTAAAGGTAGCGTGGCAAGACAAGTGTTCGTGGCCATTGAAGTTCTTGTGAGGATGGCACCCATGATTCATCACATCGCACGCAAGATGCGCTGTATCCGTAATCAACTTTAAAGGAGGCGGATTTGGTAAATTTTTTGAGATGATGAAGTGGTAAGGATTACTCGGGGGCTTCTTTTCAATAAAGCCGAAAGATGAGTATAACCTTCACGTTGGGATGAAATGGATGGAATTGATTTCCAGAAAAGCGTATTAGCTGTGAGACTTGTCTTGAAGAAAGACACCGATCCTGCGAAAGAAGCAATTCTTGGGCAATGTATTCTTTAAGGTAATGGTAAATGCAGTAGAGATACCAAGGTGCGAATACTTGTCAAGCAAAAGAAAGCTGGGCGTTTAACAAGTTCCATGAGTTTGAACAATATCATAGGGTAGGAGGACTCTTGATTTGTCTTTGATTGAGGGATGTAGCAAAATATCGACAAGGTTTTCGATTTTATTGGTGGTAAAGATTTTAACAAGATTTTGGTAAAGAGAAAGAGTAGAAGAAAGAGGACTGCCAATTGGTGTAGATGATAAGTGGAAGCCATGAATGAGAGGTTCAATGCCTAATTGCTTTAAAGGACTAGAAATCAAAGTAAAATAAAGAATCAAACTATACCATTTTGTTCATAAAAAGGAAAGGTTTAGAAAACATGGAAATTTTAGGGCGTGTCTTTCCTCGCACAACCATTGCACGTTTTTCAACCATTCTCGATACCATTTATGGCTAATAATTGGGAACATTCTTTTGGGCTAGGAGTAAGTCGGAAGGACTCATTCCTGGGTGAGTAGCTTTGGTTGGGTTAACGTCTTCATTGAGTTTGAAAGGTAACTTAATGAAGAAAGACTGATTTTTCCATAATGGGTTTGGATGGGTAAACTCAGAATGGGACTCGGGACAGGAACTCAAAATTTTGGTTGAAATATCCTCAGTAGGATCTGGGGTTTCAGACAGATGGTAGAGTTTCAGGATGTCTGTGAATGGTTTGAACATAGACTTGACTCGAATTCCAGTGGGAATGATTTGGAGGTGTTTTATCTGGTGAAGGATATCAAATCCTAACAAGATATCCTTATTAGGGAGGGTTGAACCAAGGACTTTGGTCCAAATACCACAATTGGGGAAAATTTGAATACCAATGGGTTGTTTGGTGATCAAAGGAGGTGGTGAAGCGATTTGGCATCGACAGCTTTGAAGTGTTCTTTGATTTGGTCCAATATTCGGTGGAAGAATATGGGGTTTAACATCTTCGCGTTGGCGCCAAGATCAATGAGAGAGACCAATGGTCGACAGCCTTTGGAATTTTGAGGACAAGATTTGGAGTTTGATTGAAGGTATAGGGACAGTAGTGTCGAGGATAGTAACTGTTGGTGGAAAATCACTTGGGACTGATCACTGTCTGAGTCATCAGAGGAATTTTGTAATGCGAACACCGTTTCATCATTGGGTTCATCTTGTTCAGAGAAATAGAATTCCAGTTCATCCTTTGCTGGAGAATAATCTGTAGTGGCTTGAAGATGCTCAACCAACCGGATAGATTTACGCGTTTGTTGGGACAATCTTTGGCAAAATGACCTTTTTCTTGCAGATGAAACATCCGCTGATTTTTGCCGTTGAAAGTCTCTGGAAGAAGAGGACTCTTCGGAAGAATCTGTAAGGTTTTCCGGGATCGCGAGGTCCGGATGAAGATTCTCGGATTTTTGAATTTCTGAAATGCCTTTTTCTTTTAGAATCGCAATCGCAACTTTTTCTTTTGGCATTTGATCTGGCAGATAAGGCTTTTTGCAAGCGCTTGAATGGCTCTTTGTCTTTCAACAGCTTCTTTTGAAAACTGTTTCGCTTCACAAAGTTTGTCGAGATGAGGTTTTGGCAAAGCCGGAAGATTTTGCCAAGGGAAATGTTTTCAATTGCAAGATTGGATGCGTGAGTTGTCTCTCGGATATCGGGTCGGGAGTTCATCCGGAAGGGAAGATAGAAAGACATCTTTAGTGTTGGCTCATTCAATCCATTAAGCTTGTAGAACAAGCAGGACATGCGCTTATAATGGAAGTCAAGATCCTTAGCATTGAGTGAATAAAAAGATTTCATGTTGAGATAGTCTGACGTGCAGCTTCAAAACCGCAGAGGGGTCTCCAAGAAATTGATCATGGATAACCGCAAGGGCACTTGAGACTTCGGGTAATCAACAAATCAGAATCGTCAGATTGGCCTAAAGAATCAAACCAATCTTTAGAGCACGAAGTGAAACGAGTAGCATATTCTCTTCAAGGATCGATTCGGTTGTGACTTGCCTGGAAAGCATTTGGAGGTCAATCCAAAGCGGACATTTCATTGAGTCGATCACGCCATTTATGAGAGGGAAGGTCATCAAATGTAAAACCATGGACCATTTGACGATTTCTCGACGGATGAATCGTCCGGGCTTCGGGACGGAGGAGGTTGGTTTGTTGTCAAGATTCGCATTTCTTCTTCGACTTCGAGGGGATATCAACATATGGTTCTGTATTTGAGAGGTTTGACCCGAGGCAGGGGATCAGGTTGAGTCATCAAGATTCTCGTGATATCATGATAGGACTTTCGTGAGTCACCGTGGATGCCGATGATTCGTGTCGATTTGAGATGGCCGGGTAGAAACAAAGCAAGATTGGAATCTAAGTCTGGTCATCGAGGAATGATTGGCCGTGTGTGTGCACTCGGTGTGCATGGGTTCTTTATCCGTGGACCGAGGAGGAGTTCGGGATAAATGGGCGGACAGAGGCGCCGGCGGTGATGCGGTGTATAACCGAGGAGATGGTTGGCGAGGATGAATGAGAAAAAGGATGTAGTGTGGTAGGAGTCGGGGTTGTGGTCGAGGCTTTGGTTTTGTTTAGGTGGTGGTGGTAGTGGATGATCTCGGAAGAGAGTATGAGTCATACCAAATAACTTGGAGGGGTCATCTTGTTTAATGGGAGCAAGCATGAGGCAAAAAGGATGATAAGTGGGGCCGATAGAAGGTATAGGAGGTGATGTGGTAAAGAGGGTAGGTCTTTGTTTGCCTAACTGTCTGGGCAAGCTCAGTTTCAAAGCGTCTGATTTCCCTTTCTTTTTGATCAAATTCGGGGCGAGTAACGTTGTGCCAAGATGGTTCGTAATCGTAATCAAGTTGAGTAGCAATCGTCAAGAGATTTTGGTGGATCTGCCGCATCTGTGCAGTGATGGAATCAACTTTGGTTTCGATCTGTTCAGTTCGTAAACTGATTTTCTCCACTTTGGAGTTGATGTGTAACAAAGTATCATTTCGTGCTCTCCGGCATTTTGGGTTTGCAGTTGAGGACCGGGATTCAAAAGGCTTAGGAGGGTCCAGGTGGCGATTGAAGTTTATGTGAAGGGACAAATGGTTTGGACACAACATTGTGTTGTGAATCGGTGTAAGGTTCGAGTGGGGAAAAGAGGAAGAATAGTCAGAGGAAGTAGATGAAAACATCATACAAGCCAAAAAGTGGCGTGGGAAGTGGGAGTGGTGATGGAATCTCGATTTGCAATGTTTTGCAATCCATTTGAGTTCCTTTGCAACAGTGGTAATGGAGTGGTGGAGGTGGAGGATCCGATGGTGGTTTTGGATCATAGTGGTGACATGCCGGAGGTTTTTTCTTTTTGGGTTTCTTGGTGGAATAATCATCATCGTCTTCCCAATCATCCCAGCGAGGGACAATCAGTCACACATGCCGGAACCTCGGGCATCCCATAGAAATGGCCATTTGCTTTATTTGGATAAACAGGGTAGCTCGCAGTGAAACCCGAAATGGGCAGTCTTCGGGGCCGGTCGAGCAGCCTGTGATCATTGAGGAGTAAGTGAAAGGAGAGCCGAGGAGGCTCTTGTGGAGCACCGGGAGGTGGCTTAAAAGTCAGTCCGACGGTTCCATCTTGTCGTCTTTTCAAACATGCTCGATGTCCAATTGGAGCCAGACATATGGAACCGCTCATAGTGGAGATCCATTCAAGAGGCATAAGCTTGAGAAGCTCATGACGGGGAATTTGTCCGGGAATCTGGATGATTGTAGGAATTTGGTTCGATTCACCTAACACCACGAGGGTGTCGAGTGATGTTCGAGTGGGAAGATCTAAGGCATGATTCTCAAGCCTATAGACCAGTTGGTGGTGCAGGTGGTTATTTTAAGCGGAGGAAATTTGTTCAAGACCTTGAATTTGGATTTGGACTTTCAAGGTTGTTGGCAAATTGGGATCTTGAAGAGAGAGGTTGAAATTTGGGTAAAAAGGTAAGCAAGACACTTCCCGCATGAAGAGTTGTGAGGACAAAGGCCGATAACAAAGATCTTGGCACGTTTTAAACCGGTATCAAGCATGGCAAGGCGAGTCAGAATCGCAAACCTTTACGCCATGAAGGGTAAGGATTAACTGACGATGCCAAGGTGAAGATGAGTATAACCTTCACGTTTCCGAGCTGGAAAGTAGTTCGGAAGGGATTTCGAGTGACGTATTGCTCACCGAAAGTTGCTTGAAACACTCGATCCATAGAAGATGTGGATGTATTCTTTTAGGTGTGGTCAGTCTGGTAGAGATAAAAGTGCGGATACTACGAGCAAAAAAGAATCTGGGCGTTTGTAAAGTTGGTAAGAGACTTAGTAACGGGTAGAGGACTCACCGATTTGTGCCGATTCAGGGATGTAGGAATATTCGACAAGGTTTTCGATTTTATGGTGGTATGGAAGTACAAGATTTTGTAAAGAAAGAGTAGAAGAAGAGTAATGTGGTGTAGATGAAGTGGAAGCCATGAATGAGAGGTTCTTCTCATACCAAGGACTAGAAATCGAAGTAAAATAAAGAATCAAACTATACCATTTTGTTCATAAAAACTGAGGTTTAGAAAACATGGAAATTTTCAAGGACGTGTATGGCTCTGAATTTAACTATTTATGGAACTCCATAATAAAAATTGGCAAGCTGGAAGATTTATGGTAAACTCAGAATCAATAAACTCCCAATAAACTCCCAAAAGCAAAAGCAAAAGCTTAAAGTATAAACCTCAGTTTTTATGAACAAAATGGTATAGTTTGATTCTTTATTTTACTTCGATTTCTAGTCCTTCAGGCGCAGAGAGAACCTCTCATTCATGGCTTCCACTTCATCTACACCACCTGTTACTCTTTCTTCTACTCTTTCTTTACCAAAATCTTGTACTTCTCATACCACCAATAAAATCGAAAACCTTGTCGAATATTCCTACATCCCCGAATCAAGACAAATCGGTGAGTCCTCCTCACCTGCTACATTAAGTCCTTACCAACTTTACAAACGCTAGTTCTTTTGCTCGTAGTATCTCGCACCCTTATCTCTACCCACGACCACACACAAAGAATACATCCAGTCCTGGTCGCTTCAAAGCAACCTTCCGAGCAATACGTGACTTGTTATCCAACAAAGGGCACTGCATCGGGTGCCTATTCGTGATCACCGGAATTTACGCCGTTGGTTTCCCTGCCTATATACCTTCAGAACTAAAACTTTAAAACATTTTCTTCTTCGGGTTATATAACCCAAAACAGACTTTCCTTTAGTCTAAAACAGTGTACCAAACCAGATAAGAAATGATCGAAAGTTTTCTGATGCACAAGATCCTTAGAAAAGGCAAGTGCAGAGCATACTTCCTTAAGTTTTCAAAATGAACAAATTTAAGTCTTTATTCTTTTTCTTTCACTAGAACTTCATTTGCAGAGAGAAGAGAGAGGTTTAGGGATTCATGTTTTAAAAACACACGAGAGTTTATTTTTTCAAACTTCTATCTTACAAGAGAGGGGAGAATCCTTTATATAGGAGAATTCTCGGAGAAGAAGACAGACAGACCCCTATCTTTTACAAAAGCAAAAGATACATGATTACACACCTTTAATTATTACAAAGAGGACAAAAGATGCTTTAATAATTAAAGCATAACTTTTGACAAAAGCAAAAGCAAAAGCTTAAAGTAAAAGCAAGCTTTAATAATGATATAAGACAAAACCATAAAGTAAAGCATAATTATTACAACAAGACAAACTACTTTATGGGGAGTGGAGATTCATGTAGTCGCCTTCGGATGAGTCTGTCATCTCATCGGGTCAGTTGTCACGGTTGCTTTTTTGGGAAAAAGGTTTTTGGAGAGCCTTGGATGTTTAAGCTTACAACGGGAACCTTGGCAAGGTTGGTAGGGACAGTCATGTGTATCCTATTATGGGAGAGGATGGACGGGACTTAGGGCTTGGCATTTGAGTGGCCTTGTTAACCTTGGAGAGGTTGAGATGATGTTCCGTGTTAGGACGAGGGACCGGGTTCATCCATAGGCCAATGGAGGAACTCGTGAAGGAGTTGGCAGAGGGAAGGAAGTCTTCCACGGGTCCCGGGAGTCTTGGTAAAAGGAAGTCGCAGTAGTCCGGACGTTCTTCTTTAATGACGATACTGCGGGACTTAGGTTTAGATATGGCAGATGGAGTAGGGATCATGAGGATTTCATGTTGGGGACCTAAAGAGGTGTGAGAGATATCTTTAAGTGGCGGAGGTTTATGATTTAATTGACAAAGGTAGTTATGGAGGACGTCTTGGAGGTCGTTGTCAAGGACGGCTATATGTGGTGCAGTGAACCATTCATAAACCTGGTCTTGAGTCCAAAAGAGGTTTGTATCAGGATGCTGGAAGTATGGCCTGTGGATGATAAAAACTGTGGTAAACAGTTGTGCTTCCTGAGCAGGCATACGTTCAAGATTATGAATTTCGGAGAGTTGTTGGAGCTTCTTTCTCCACCATGGGATGGGGGAGAACCATTCAAGTAAAGTCCAGGTCAGAGAAGTAGCGTTGTCCGGATTAAGGAGATGGGTTAAAGTGGGAGAAATGGGGAGGATTAACTTAGTAGCATAAAGGACTGTTAGGCACCAAATGTACCATAACACGTCTTCAGTGGTTTCTCTGGATGGATCAAGGGTTAAACCGGTAAGAAACAGGTTTTCTGGGTGGAAAGTGGAAAATGGAAAGGGGTCGGTGACAAGGTAAGCTTTCATGAAGAAGCGAAAGAGAGCTTTTCGGGCAAATTCTTGGATGGCAAAAACAGAAGAGAAGGTTTTGTTAAAAGGAAAAAATTTCTTAGTGAGGGCTTCAGGGGGTAAGGATGTAGCCATGGAGATGATCGGAAGTGGGTAGTTGTAGAAAACAAGGTGAGAGGTTTTTCTGGTTTGGAAAGTCTGGATAGCATATCAGGGATGAGGTTCTGGGACCCCTTTATATGCGTAACCGAAAAATCATATTTGGAAAACCAATCCTTTAACCTGAGTAACATTTTTTCTGGAACAGTGTTACCTTTGAAGTTGAAAATATTGGGGAAGGCTGAACTGTCCATTCGGATGAGAAAGTGGTGTCCAATCAAATGATACTCGAACTTTTGATGCCATTCTTGACCGCATGGGGATTTCTTTGAACACGCTATGGTAATGCTTCAGGTGTCGAAAATTGTCCGCTAGCGTGGGCGATAAAGTGTTCTTGGCCATTGAGTTCTTAGAGGAGGATGGCACCCCATGATTCATCACTGCCTCTGCCTCGGGCAAGATGCGCTTGCCATCCGTAATCAACTTTAAAGGAGGCGGATTTTTGCGCGATTTGCTTGAGAGCAAGGATGCTAGCCAGTTGTGTGGTCGCATTCCACCGGGGGGCTTCTTTTTCAATAAAGCCGAAAGATGATGAGTGTAGTGGTCCACATGGGATGAAATCACGGATGTAATTGATAATGCCGAGAATCGCTGACTTGTCTTTTCGAAAGGTGCTGATCCGAAAGTGAAGCAATTCTTGGGCAATGTGTTTGCCAGTTGATAATGACCATTTTTTATGACCATACCAAGGAATTCGATGTTGTCGCTGGCAATGGTGGTTTTCTTGGCCGATAACATAATTCCATGAGTTTGAACAATATCATAGAATCGAAGTTAACAAATGGCGATGTTCATCATGTGATCCTGAAAAAAGTAAAATATCATCAATGTAAATTAATGCATGATGCGGCGATAGGCTCAAAGATTTTAACCATGGATTTTTGAAAATGGATGGGGAGCTTTGAGACCGAAAGGTAGGACCGCCCATTGGAAATGGGCATTTGGGATATGTAGGCGGGTTTTGTAACGCCGCGAGGGTTCAATGCCTAATTGCTTAAACCCGATTTTAAATCAAATTTGGAAAAGATCTGGGCATTTTTGAGAAAAGTAAACATGCTTTGTCTCATGAGGTAAAGGAAATTTGTCATCTTGCAAAAACATGTTTAAGGGTCGATAGTCAATGACTAGGCTGCTTTTCCTCGAACAATTTCAGAATGCTTTTCAACATAAAGGCCCGGCAAGCCCATTGAGAATTAGTGGGCTCAATTAGACCTTGGGCTAACAATTGGGAACATTCCTGGGCTAGGAGTAAGTCAAGGACTCATTCCCGGTGAGTAGCTTTTGTTGTTAACGTCTTCATTGAGTTTGAAAGGTAACTTAATGAAGAAAGACCGATTTTTCCATAAATGGGTTTGGACGGGTAAACTCGTAATGGGACTCGGACAGAACTCAAAATTTTGGTTGAAATATCCCTTGGTAGGACTGGGGGTTTCGAGATGGATGGTAGAGTTTCAGGATGTCGTGAATGGTTTGAACATAGACTTGACTCGAATTCAGTGGGAAGGATTTGGAGGTGTTTGATCCGTGAAGGATATCAAATCCCAACAAGATATCCTTATTAGGGAGGGTTGAACCAATGACTTTGGTCCAAATAACACAATTGGGGAAAATTTGAATACCAATGGGTTGTTTGGTGATCAAGGAGGTGGTGAACAGTTTGCCATTGACAGCTTTGAAGTGTTCTTCGGATTTGGTCCAATCGAGTGGTGGAAGAATACGGGGTTTTAACATGCTGCGTTGGCGCCAAAGATCAATGAGACCAATGGTCGGGATGGGCCTTTGGAATTTTGAGACAAGATTTGGAGTTTGATTGAAGGTATAGGACAAGAGTGTCAAGGGATAGTAACTGTTGGTGGAAAATGACTTGGGACTGATCACTGTCTGAGTCATCAGAGGAATTTTGTAATGCGAACACCGTTTCATCATTGGGTTCATCTTGTTCAGAGAAATAGAATTCCAGTTCATCCTTCACGGAGAATAATCAGGAGTGGCTTGAAGATGCTCAACTAACTTAGGACAGATTTACGCGTTTGTTGGGACAATCTTTGGCAAATGACCTTTTTTCTCGCAGATGAAACATCCGCTGATTTTTGCCGTTGAAAGTCTCTCGAAGAAGAGGACTTCCTTCGGAAGAATCTGTAAGGTTTTCTCGGATCGGCGAGGTCCGGATGAAGATTCTCGGATTTTTGAATTTCGAAATGCCTTTTCTTTTTAACCGCAATCGCAATCCTTTTCTTTGGCATTTGATCTGCAGATAAGGCTTTTTGCAAGCGCTTCGAATGGCTCTTTTTGTCTTTCAACAGCTTCTTTGAAAAATCAAGTTTTCGCCACAAAGTTTGTCGAGACAGTTTTGGCAAGTCGGAAGATTTTGCCAAGGGAAATGTTTTCATTGCAAGATGGATGCGTGAGTTGTCTCGATATCGGGTTGGAGTTCATCCTGGAAGGGAAGATAGAAAGACATGCTTCAAGGTTGGCTCATTGAATCCATTAAGCTTGTAGAATGCCAGGACATGCGCTATAATGGAAGTCAAGATCCTCAAGATTGAGTGAACAAAGATTTCATGTTGAGATAGTCTCGACGTGCAGCTTCAAAACGGGCAGAATGGTCTCCAAGAAATTGATCATGGATAAATCGCAAGGGCACTTGAGACTTCGGTAATCGAACAAATCAGAATCGTCAGATTGGCCTAAAGAATCAAACCAATCTCTTAGAGCTACGTGAAACGAGTAGCATATTCTCTATGATCGATTCATTCAGGAGACTCCGGGTCGGAGCACCGAGGTCAATCCAGCGGACATTTCATTGAGTCATCACGCCATTTATGAGAGGGAAGGTCATCAAATGTAAAACCATGGACCATTTGACGATTTCTCGACCGGGATGAATCAATGGGCTTGGATGGAGGAGGTTGGTTTGTTGTCAAGATCTGCATAACTTCTTCGACTTGCGAGGGATATCAACATATGGTTCTCAGATGCAGAGGTTTGAACGAGGTAGGGGATCAGGTTGAGTCATCAAGATTCCGTGATATCAAAGATAGGACTTTTCGTAGTCTTCCATGGTGGATGCCGATGATTGGTGTCGGCTTCGCATGTGTCAGTAGAAACAAAGAAGATTGGAATCTAAGTCGGGTCATCGTGAGGAATGATTGGACATTTGTGGATGTCCCGGTGCATGGGTTCTTTATCCTTGACCGAGGAGGAAGTTGGGATAAATGGGCGGATTATGGCGCCAAAGGTGAACTGTAAACCCAAAGAAATGGTTCAGCCTGGATGTCATCATTATGATCCCAATGTAGTGTGGCAGTGTCGGGGTTGTGGTCCAGGCTTTGGTTACCCTTACAAAAGGTGTGGTAGTGATGATTGCAAAGAGATTATGAATCATACCAAATAACTTGGAGGGGTCATACATTGTTTAATCATCTACAAGCGGAGAGGCAAAGGGATCCTCTTTTCCTCCACTAACCTATAGGAGGTGATGTCACAAAGAGGGTAGGTCAAAACCATTTGCTAGCTTCAAAATGGCAAGCTCTCGTTTTCAAGCGTCGATTTCCTTTTCTTTTGATTAAATTGGGCCGAGTAACGCCAACCAAAAGATGGTTTAATGAACTTTAATCAAGTTGAGCACCAAGTCAAGAGATTTTGGTGGATCTAATCGATGTGATAGAAACCAAAGGTGATGGAATCAACTTTGGTTTCGATCTGCCAAAATTCAGAAATGATTTTCTCCACTTTGGAGTTGATGTGTAACAAAGTATCAACGCTCGCATTTTGGGTTTGAATTTGAGGAAAAAGAATTCAAAAGGCTTAGGAGGGTCTAGGTGGCGATTGAAGTTACCAAACAAGGGACAATGGTTTGGACACAACATTGTGTTGTGAATCGGTGTAAGGTTCGAGTGGGGGAAAAGAGGAAGAATAGTCTGAGGAAGTAGATGAAAACATCATACAAGCCAAAAGTGGCGTGGGAAGTGGGAGTGGTGATGGAATCTCAGATTTGCAATGTTTTGCAATCCATTTGAGTTAAACCAAAACCAAAGGTAATGGACTGGTGGAGTGGAGGATCCGATGGTGGTTTTGGATCATAGTGGTGACATGGCCGGAGGTTTTTCTTTTGGTTTTTCTTGGTGGAATAATCATCATCGCCTTCCCAATCATCCGGGGCAGGGACAACTGGGTCACACATGCTTAGTGCGGGCATCCCATATGAAATGGCCATTTTGCTTGGCCGATAAATGTGGTAGCCGCTACCACTGAAACCTCGAAATGGGCAGTCTTCCGGGCTGTCCAGCCAGCACTTGTGATCATGGCTGAGTAAGTAAAGAGAGCTCAGGAGGCTCTTGTGGAGCACGGGAGGTGGCTTAAAAGTCAGTCGACGGTTCCATCTTGTCGTCTTTCAAACAACTGGATGTCTGAATTGAGTCAGATTATTATGGAATCATCATAGTTGGAGATCCATTCAAGAGGCATAAGCTTGAGAAGCTCATGACGGGAATTTGTCCTGGAACTGGATGATTGTAGGAATTTGGTTCGATTGACAGCAAACACTCCGAGGGTCGTCGAGTGATGTTCGGGAGTGGGAAGATCTAAGGCATGATTAAAGCCTATAGACCAGTTGGAGGTGCAAGAGATGGCTATTTTAAATGAGGAAATTTGTTCAAAGACCTTGTTTTGGATTTGGAGTCTCAAGGTTGTATCCATGATGGGATCTTCGAGACCCTTGAAATTGGGTAAAAGGCCGCAAGACGACTATCTCAACATGAAATGCCGTTTCACTCAATGCCGATAATGCATCTTACTACATTTTAAACGCATGTATCAAGCATGGCAAGCTTAATGGAATTAAATGAGCCAACTCAAGATGTCTTTCTATCTTCCTTCCAGATGAACTCCAACCCGATATATGAGATAACTTCACGCATCCAATCTTGAAAAGTTGAAAACATTTCTCAGGCAAAATCTTATTGCCTTGCCAAAGGTTGCTTCAAGACAAACACCGATCCAAAGAAGAAGAAAGACAAAGAGCCATTCCGTGTGGCTTGCAAAAAGATAAGCGGTGCGGATCAAATGCCAAAAGAAAAGGATTTGTGAGTTGCAGTAAGGACTTAAGTGGTCAGAGGACTCAAAATTTGTCTTGATTCGGTGGATGTAGGAATAAAAACCAAGGTTTTCCGATTTTATTGGTGGTATGACTTTCAAAGTACAAGATTTTGTAAAGAAAAGTAGAAGAAAGAGTAATGTCATTGGTGTAGATGATGGAAGCAACAAATGAGAAAATCTATTCTCGCATCTTCAAGGACTAGAAATTAAGTAAAATAAAGAATCAAACTATACCATTTTGTTCATAAAAAGATGAAGAAAACATGGAAATTTTCAACAAACGTGTATGGCTCGATACCATTTATGGTGAGGTACGTGACTTGTTATCCAACAAAGGCGACACACTCATCGTGCCTATTCAGATCACTCGGAATTTACGCCGTTGGTTTCCCATATACCTCAGTAATTAAAACTTTAAAACATTTTCTTCGATGCTCGGGTTATATAACAAAATGTTAACTTTCCTTTCTTCCATAAAATAGGTACCAAACCAGAGAAGAAATGATCGAAATGGCAAACGATGCACTGTGGATCCTTAGAAAAGGCAAGTGCAGAACATTGGCTTAACAACCTTGAAGATCCCAATTTGCTTTTATAAACTCAGAATCAAATTGGGAGTTTGAACATTGGCTAACAGTGGAACTGAAGTAAAATAAAGAATCAAATTTATGGTGAGGTACGTGACTTGTTATGAACCAATTTTCAAGGACGTGTATGGCACTGTCAATACGTGTATGGCTAACAATGGACTCATTCACCATAAATAGTTTATTGATTCTGAGTTTACCCATCCAAACCCATTATGGAAAAATCAGTCTTTCTTCATTAAGTTACCTTTCAAACTCAATGAAGACGTTAACCCAACCAAAGCTACTCACCCAGGAATGAGTCCTTCTGACTTACTCCTAGCCCAACAGGAATGTTCCCAATTGTTAGCCCAAGGTCTAATTGAGCCCACTAATTCTCAATGGGCTTGCTTTTTTTATGTTGAAAAGCATTCTCAAATTGTTCGAGGAAAGAAACGCCTAGTCATTGACTATCACCTTAAACATGTTTTTGCAAGATGACAAATTTCCTTTACCTCAGACAAAGCATGTTTACTTTTCTCAAAATGCCCAGATCTTTTCCAAATTTGATTTAAAATCAGGTTTCGGCAATTAGGCATTGAACCCTCTCGAGTTACATAAAACCGCCTTCGTATCCCAAATGCCCATTTCCAATGGACATGTCTACCTTTGGCCTCAAACTCGCCCATCCATTTTCCAAAAATCCATGGTTAAAATCTTTGAGCCTATCCGCATCATGCATTAATTTACATTGACGATATTTTACTTTTTCAGATCACATGATGAACATCGCCACTGTTAACTCGTCTATGATATTGTTCAAACTTCATGGAATTATGTTATCACCAAGAAAAGCACCATCGCACCGACAACATTGAATTCCTTGGTATGGTCATAAAATGGTCATTATCAACTGGCAAACACATTGCCCAAGAATTGCTTCACTTTCCAGATGACGCACCTTTCCAAAAGACAAGTCCAACAGCTTTCTAAGATCATCAATTACATCCGTGATTTCATCCCACATGTGGACCACTACACTCATCATCTTTCGGCTTTATTAAAAAAGAAGCCCCCTGAGTGGAATGCTGACCACACAACTGCTGTCACTACTCTCAAGCAAATCGCGCAAAATCCGCCTCCTTTAAAGTTGATTACAGATGGCAAACGCATCTGCGCATGCACGCTGAGTGATGAATCATGGGGTGCCATCCTCCTAAGAACTCAATGGCCAAGAACACTTTATCGCCCACGCTAGTGGGACAATTTTCTGACACACAAGCATTACCATAGCGTGTTCAAAGAAATCCTCATGGGTCAAGAATGGCATCAAAAGTTCGAGTATCATTTGATTGACACCACTTTCTCATCCGAATGGACAGCTTGACCTTCCCCAATATTTTCAACTTCAAAGGTAACACTGCTCCGGAAAAAATGTTACTCAAAGTTAAAGGATTGGTTTTCCAAATATGATTTTACTTACGCATATAAAGGGTCTGTAACCTCATCCCCGATATGCTATCCAGACTTTCAAAACCGTAAAAACCTCACCTTGTTTTCTACAACCTACCACTTTCCGATCATCTCCATGGCTACATCCCTACCCCCCGAAGCCCTCACTAAGAAATTTTTTCCTTTTAACAAAACCTTCTCTCGTTTTTGCCATCCAAGAATTTGCCCGAAAAGCTCTCTTCGCTTCTTCATGAAAGCTACCTTGTCACTGCACTTTCCATTTTCCACTTTCCACCCGTAAAACCTGCATTTTTACCGTTTTAACCTCGATCCATCCAGAGAAAACCATCAAGACGTGTTATGGTACATTTGGTGCCTAAATCACCTTTATGCTACTAAGTTAATCCTCCCATTTCTCCCACTTTAACCCATCTCCTTAATCAGGACAACGCTACTTCTCCGACTGACTTTACTTGAATGGTTCTCCTCATCCCCATGGTGGAGAAAAAGCTCCAACAACTCTCCGAAATTCATAATCTTGAACGTATGCCTGCTCGTGAAGCACAAATCATACTACGGTTTTATCATCCACAGCCATACTTCCAAAGATCCCGACACAAACCTCTTTTGGACTCAAGACTGTGTTTGCGAATGGTTCACCGCACCCACATATAGCCCTCTGACAACGCACCTCCAAGACGCCCTCCATAACTACCTTTGTCAATTAAATCATAAACCTCCGCCACTTAAAGATATCTCTCACACCTCTTTAGGTCCCCAACATGAAATCCTCATGATCCCTACTCCATCTCGCCATATCTAAACCTAAGTCCACAGTGTATCGTCATTAAAGAAGAACGCCCGCACTACACCGACTTCCTTTACCAAGACCAGACCCATGGGAAGACTTCCTTCCCCTCGCCCAACTCCTTCATGAGTTCCCACCAACTATGGACGAACCAGTCCCTCATCCCAACCGGAACATCATCTCAACCCTCCAAAGTTAACAAGGCCACTCAAATGCCAAGCCCTAAGTCCCGTCCATCCTCTCCCATAATAGGATACCATGAGATCGTCCCTACCAACCTTGCCAAGGTTCCAGTTGTAAGCTTAAACATCCAAGGCTCTCCAAAACCTTTTTCCCAAAAAGCAACGTGTGACATCGACCTGATGAGACCTGGACTCATCCAAGACGACTACATGAATCTCCACTCCCATAAAGTAGTTTGTCTTGTTGTAATAATTATGCTTTACTTTATGGTTTTGTCTTATATCATTATTAAAGCTTGCTTTTACTTTAAGCTTTTGCTTTTGCTTTTGTCAAAGTTATGCTTTAATTATTAAAGCATCTTTTGTCCCTTTGTAATAATTAAAGGTGTGTAATCATGTATCTTTTGCTTTTGTAAAAGATAGGGTCTGTCCTATCTTCTCCGAGAATTCTCCTATATAAAGGATTCTCCCTCTCTTGTAAGATAGAAGTTTGAAAGCAATAAACTCGTGTGTTTTTAAAACATGAATCCCTAAACCTCTCTTCTCTCTCTGCAAATGAAGTTCTAGTGAAAGAAAAGAATAAAGACTTAAATTTGTTCATTTTGAAAACTTAAGGAAGTATGCTCGCACTTGCCTTTTCTAAGGATCCAGTGCATCGTAAAACTTTCGATCATTTCTTATCCGGTTTGGTGACCGCTTTTTAGACTAAAGGAAAGTCTCTTTTGGGTTATATAACCCGACGAAGAAAATGTTTTAAAGTTTTAGTTACATAGAGGTATATCGACGGAAACCAACGACGTAAATTCCAGAGGTGATCCTGAATAGGCACCAGTCTGGTCTGCACTGTTGGATAACAAGTCACGTACCTCACCATAAATGGTATCAGAGCCATACACGTCCTTGAAAATTTCCATGTTTTCTAAACCTCAGTTTTTATGAACAAAATGGTATAGTTTGATTCTTTATTTTACTTCGATTTCTAGTCCTTCAAAGCGCAGAGAACCTCTCATTCATGGCTTCCACTTCATCTACACCACCTGTTACTTTTCTTCTACTCTTTTCTTTACCAAAATCTTGTACTTCTATACCACCAATAAAATCAAAACCTTGTCGAATATTCCTACATCCCTCAATCAAGACAAATCAAATGAGTCCTCCACCCATTAAGTCCTTACCAACTTTACAAACGAGAGCTCTTTTTGCTTCGAGTATCGCACCCTTATCTCTACCAGACGGCCCACACCTAAAGAATACATCCAGCCTTCTCGCCTGGAGTGTGCTCTTCAAGCAACCTCGCCGAGCAATATTTCACTGAAATCCTTCCGAACTACTTTCCAACGGAAACGTGAAGGTTATACTCATCTTCACCTTGGCGGCATCGATTAATCCCTTACCCTTCATGGCAAAAAGGTTACTTACATACCGCCTTGCCATGCTTGATACCCGGTTTAAAAATCAAGATGTCATTATCGGCACTGTCCTCACAACTCTTCACAGAAGTGTCTTGCTTACCTTTTACCCAAATTTCAACCCTCTCTTCAAGATCCCATTTGCCAACAACCTTGAAAGTCCAAATCCAAATTCAAGGTGCCGAACAAATTTCTCCGCTAAAATAGCCACCCCGCACCACCAACTGGTCTATAGGCTTTTAATCATGCCTTAGATTTTCCCCACTCCGAACATCACTCGACACCCCTCATGGTGTTAGTCATCAGACCAAATTCCTACAATCATCCGTATTCCTAGACAAATTCCCGTCATGAGCTTCCATTTATGCCTCTTTGAATGGATCTCCAACTATGAAAACGATTCCATAATAATCTAGCCCAATTCAGACATCCGAGAGCATGTTTGAAAGACGACAAGATGGAACCGTCTGATCGACTTTTAAGCCACCTCTCAAGTCATTTTCCAAGAGCCTCCTCGGCTCCCTTTACTTACTCCTCAATGATCACGGCTGTCAGACAAACGGGAAGATCTGCCCATTTCAGTTTCAAAGCAGCTACCCCATTTTTATCCGGCCAAGCAAAATGGCCATTTCCTGGGATGCCCTGTTTAAACATGTTGACCCCCAGATTGTCCCGGCTGGGATGATTGGAAGACGATGATGATTATTCCACCAAGAAGAAACCCAAAAAGAAAAACCTCCGGCTTCATGTCACCACTTTGATCCAAAACCACCATCGGATCCTCCACCTCCACAGCTCCATTACTACATTACCAAAAGTGAACTCAAATGGATTGCAAAACATTGCAAACGAGATTCCATCACCACTCCCACTTCCCACGCCACTTTTGGCTTGTATGATGTTTTCATCTACTTCCCCGACTATTCTTCCTCTTTTCCCCACTCGAACCTTACACCGATTCACAACACAATGTTGTGTCCAAACCATTTGTCCTTCACCATAAACTTCAATCGCCACCTAGATCCTCCTAAGCCTTTCCAATCAGCCTAAAACTGGCAAAACCTAAAATGCCAGACCACTGTAATGATACTTTTGTTACACATCAACCCAAAGTGGAGAAAATTTTTCCTTTTAACCGAACAGATCGAAACCAAAGTTGATTCCATCATTTGCACGTGATGCGGCAGATCCACCAAAATCTCTTGACTGAATTACTCAACTTGATTCTCGAAAGTTACGAACCATGCCGGCACAACGCTTTCGCCCGAATTTGATCAAAAGAAAGGAAATCGACGCTTGAAAACCCAGCTTGCCAGATTGAAGCAAGCAAACAAAGACCTACATTTCTTACCACATCACCTCCTATACCTTCTATCGCCCCACTTATCATCCCTTTTCTCTATGCTTGCTCCCATTAAACAAGATGCACTTCTCCAAGTTATTTGGTATGACATACTCTCTTCCGAGATCATCCACTACCACCACCACCTAAACCAAAACCAAAGCCTCACCACAACCCCGACTCCGCCACCCCTACATCCTTCATCTCTCGTCCATCCCGGCCAACCATCTCCAGGGTTATACACCGCATCACCCAGGCCAGATATCCACCCATTTATCCCAACTTCCTCCTCACCCAAGGATAAAGAACCCATGCACCCGCTTTAGTGCACACACGGTAATCATTCTCGATGACGACTTCCGATTCCACCTTCTTTGTTTCTACCGCCATATCAAATCGACACCGAATCACTTCCGGCATCCAAGATGACTAAAAGTCCTACGCCGATATCACTGTAATCTTGATGACTCAACCCGATCCCCCTACCTCGTGTCAAACCTCTCATGGGCGTAACCATATGTTGATATCCTCTCAAGTTAAGAAGAAATGCCTCGAATCTTCTACAACAAAACCAACCTCCTCCATCCCAAGCCCACCCACCAATTCATCCAAATAAATTCAAATGGTCCATGGTTTACATTTGATGACCTTCCCTCTCATAAATGGCGTGATCGACTCAATGAAATGTCCGCCTGGATTGACCTCCAAATGCTCCGACCAGGAGTCACAACTGAATCAGTCCTTAGAGAATATGCTACTCGTTTCACGGGTGCTCTAAGAGATGGGGTTTGATTCTTTAGGCCAATACTGCACGATTCATGAGTTTGTTCAGCTTACCCGAAGTCTCAAGTGCCCACATGTTATCCATGATCAATTTCTTGGAGACCCCCGATTTTAAGCCGCACGCCGAGACTATCTCAACATGAAATGTCGTTTCACTCAACGCCAAGGATCTTGACTTCCATTATAAGCGCATGTCCCCGCTTTCTACAAGCTTAATGATTCAATGAGCCAACCTGAAGCATGTCTTTTCTATCTTCCCTTCCGAGATGAACTCCAACCCGATATCCAGAGACAACTCACCGCATCCAATCTGATAATTGAAAACATTTCCTTGGCAAAATCTTTCCAGTTTGCCAAAAGCTGTCTCGACAAACTTTGCAGCAGTAATTGATTTTCAAAAGAATTGAAAGACAAAGAGCCATTCAAGCGCTTGCAAAAAGCCTTATCTGCAGATCAAATGCCAAAAGAAAAAGGATTGCATTGACTTTCTAAAAAGAAAAGGCATTTCAGAAATTCAAAAATCTGAATCTTCATCACTTTCGCCGATCCGTAAAAACCATCAATTCTTCCGAAGGAAGTCCTCTTCTTCCGAGAGACTTTCAACGGCAAAATCATGCAGATGTTTCAAAATGGAAGAAAAAGGTCATTTTGCCAAAGATTGTCCCAACAAACCATTGGTAAATCTATCCGGTTAGTGAGCATCTTCAAGCCACCACAGATTATTCTCCAAAGAAAGGATGAAATGGAATTCTATTTTTTAAACAAGATGAACCCAATGATGAAACGGTGTTGAGATTATAAAATTTCCTCGATGACTCAGATAAAGGTGATCGGACCCCAAGTGATTTTCCACCAACATGTTTTACTATCCTTGACACTACTGTCCCCTATACCTTCAATCAAACTCCAAATCTTGTCCTCAAAATTCCAAAGGCCTGTCAGCCTATTGGTCTCATTGGATACTGGCGCTCAACGCAAAGATGTTAAACCCCATATTCTTCCACTGAATATTGGACCAAACCAAGAACACTTCAAAGTCGCCAATGGCAAACCTGCTCACCACCTTCGATCACCAAACAACCTATTTGGTATTCAAATTTTCCCAATTGTGTTATTTGGACTAAAGTCATTGGTTCAACCCTCCCTAATAAGGATATCTTGTTAGATTTGATATCCTTGGTTTGGGATCAAACACCTCCAAATCATTCCCACTGGAATTCGAGTCAAGTCTATGTTCAAACCATTCACAGACATCCTGAATGGTGAGGATAGTATGCTCTGCAAACTATGAGCAGTTCCATAGTATGCTCTGCAAATCATAAACCTCTCTAAGTGGCGGAGGTTTATGATTTAATTGACAAAGGTAGTTATGGAGGACGTCTTGGAGGTCGTTGTCAAGGACGGCTATATGTGGTGCAGTGAACCATTCATAAACCTGGTCTTGAGTCCAAAAGAGGTTTGTATCAGGATCTTTGGAAGTATGGCTCGCGGGATGATAAAACTGCGGGTAAATCATTTGTGCTGATGGAAAGGTGCATCGTTCAAGATTATGAATTTCGGAGAGTTGTTGGAGCTTCTTTCTCCACCATGGGATGGGGGAGAACCATTCAAGTAAAGTCCAGGTCAGAGAAGTAGCGTTGTCCGGATTAACGTCCTTGAAAATTTATGGTGAGGTACGTGACTTGTTATGAACAAAATGGTATGGCTCTGATACCATTTATGGTGAGGTACGTGACTTGTTATCCAACAGTCTGTGACCAGGATCTGCCTATTCGTGGATCACCTCGGAATTTACGTCGTTGGTTTCCGCCTATATACCTCAGAACTAAAACTTTAAAACATTTTCTTCGCCGGGTTATATAACCCAAAACAGACTTTCCTTTAGTCTAAAACAGGTACCAAAACGGATAAGAAATGATCGAAAGTTTTTTCGATGCACAGATCCTTAGAAAAGGCAAGTGCAGAGCATACTTCCTTAAGTTTTCAAAATGAACAAATTTAAGTCTTTATTCTTTTTCTTTCACTAGAACTTCATTTGCAGAGAGAGAAGAGAGGTTTAGGGATTCATGTTTTAAGAAACACACGAGAGTTTATTGCTTTCAAACTTCTATCTTACAAGAGAGGGGAGAATCCTTTATATAGGAGAATTCTCGGAGAAGATAGGACAGGACCCCTATCTTTTACAAAAGCAAAAGATACATGATTACACACCTTTAATTATTACAAAGGGACAAAAGATGCTTTAATAATTAAAGCATAACTTTTGACAAAAGCAAAAGCAAAAGCTTAAAGTAAAAGCAAGCTTTAATAATGATATAAGACAAAACCATAAAGTAAAGCATAATTATTACAACAAGACAAACTACTTTATGGGGAGTGGAGATTCATGTAGTCGTCTTCGGATGAGTCCGGTCTCATCGGGGTCAGTGTCACGGTTGCTTTTTGGGAAAAAGGTTTTGGAGAGCCTTGGATGTTTAAGCTTACAACGGGAACCTTGGCAAGGTTGGTAGGGACAGTCTCTGCGGTATCCTATTATGGGAGAGGATGGACGGGACTTAGGGCTTGGCATTTGAGTGGCCTTGTTAACCTTGGAGGGTTGAGATGATGTTCCAGGTTGGGATGAGGGACCTGGTTCGTCCATAGTTGGCTGAGGGAACTGGTGAAGGAGTTGGCTGAGGGGAAGGAAGTCTTCCCATGGGTCCTGGGAGTCTTGGTAAAGGAAGTCAGTGTAGTCTGGACGTTCTTCTTTAATGACGATACCTGTGGACTTAGGTTTAGATATGGCAGATGGAGTAGGGATCATGAGGATTTCATGTTGGGGACCTAAAGAGGTGTGAGAGATATCTTTAAGTGGCGGAGGTTTATGATTTAATTGACAAAGGTAGTTATGGAGGACGTCTTGGAGGTCGTTGTCAAGGACGGCTATATGTGGTGCAGTGAACCATTCATAAACCTGGTCTTGAGTCCAAAAGAGGTTTGTATCAGGATGCTGGAAGTATGGCCTGTGGATGATAAAAGCGTGAGTAAGTGATTGTGCTTCCCCCGAAGTGAGGCATACGTTCAAGATTATGAATTTCGAGAGAGTTGTTGGAGCTTTTCTCCACCATGGGATGGGGAGAACCATTCAAGTAAAGTCAGTCGGTCGAGAAGTAGCGTTGTCCGGATTAAGGAGATGGGTTAAAGTGGGAGAAATGGGGAGGATTAACTTAGTAGCATAAAGGATCATTAGGCACCAAATGTACCATAACACGCCTTTGATGGTTTCGACGGATGGATCGAGGTTAAACCGGTAAAAACAGTTTTCTGGGTGGAAAGTGGAAAATGGAAAGGGGTCGTGACAAGGTAAGCTTTCATGAAGAAGCGAAAGAGAGCTTTTCGGGCAAATTCTTGGATGGCAAAAACAAGAAGAAGAAGGTTTTGTTAAAAGGAAAAAAATTTCTTAGTGAGGGCTTCGGGGGGGTGGGATGTAGCCATGGAGATGATCGGAAAGTGGTAGGTTGTAGAAAACAAGGTGAGAGGTTTTTCTGGTTTTGAAAGTCCTGGATAGCATATCGTGGATGAGGTCTGGGGACCCCTTTATATGCGTAATCCGTAAAATCATATTTGGAAAACCAACTTTAACTTTGAGTAACATTTTTCCGGAACAGTGTTACCTTTGAAGTTGAAAATATTTGGGAAGGCTGAATCGTCCATTCGGATGAGAAAGTGGTGTCCAATCAAATGATACTCGAACTTTTGATGCCATTCTTGACCGCAAGGATTTCTTTGAACACGCTATGGTAATGCTTGTGTGTCAGAAATTGTCCACCAGCGTGGGCGATAAAGTGTTCTTGGCCATTGAGTTCTTTCTAGGAGGATGGCACCCCATGATTCATCACTCGTGTCATCTGCAAGATGCGCTGCCATCTCGTAATCAACTTTAAAGGAGGCGGATTTTTGCGCGATTTGCTTGAGAAGTAGTGGCGGCGATTGTGTGGTCGACATTCCACTCGTGGGGCTTCTTTTTCAATAAAAGAAAGATGATGAGTGTAGTGGTCCACATGCCAGGATGAAATCACGGATGTAATTGATAATGCCGAGGAACCTGTTGGACTTGTCTTTTGGAAAGGTCTTGATCCGGAAAGTGAAGCAATTCTTGGGCAATGTGTTTGCCAGTGGGTAATGACCATCTGTTATGACCGTACAAGGAATTGATGTTGTCGATGGCAATGGTGCTTTTCTTGGTGATAACATAATTCCATGAAGTTTGAACAATATCATAGAACCGAGTTAACAGTGGCGATGTTCATCATGTGATCTGAAAAAAGTAAAATATCATCAATGTAAATTAATGCATGATGCGAGATAGGCTCAAAGATTTTAACCATGGATTTTTGGAAAATGGATGAGGGCGGTTTGAGGCAAAGAAAGGTAGGGACATCCATTGAAATGGGCATTTGGGATCTGAAGGCGGTTTTTGTAACTCAGAGGGTTCAATGCCTAATTGCGTAAACCTGATTTTAAATCAAATTTGGAAAAGATCTGGGCATTTTGAGAAAAGTAAACATGCTTTGTCCCATGAGGTAAAGGAAATTTGTCATCTTGCAAAAAAAACATGTTTAAGGGTGATAGTCAATGACTAGGCGTTTTTTCTCGAACAATTTCAGAATGCTTTTCAACATAAAGGCTTGGCAAGCCCATTGAGAATTAGTGGGCTCAATTAGACCTGGGCTAATAATTGGGAACATTCTGTTTGTTGGGCCAGAGTAAGTCAGAAGGACTCATTCCTGGGTGAGTAGCTTTGGTTGGGTTAACGTCTTCATTGAGTTTGAAAGGTAACTTAATGAAGAAAGACTGATTTTTCCATAATGGGTTTGGATGGGTAAACTCAGAATGGGACTCGGGACAGGAACTCAAAATTTTGGTTGAAATATCCTGGTAGGACTGGGGGGTTTCAGACAGATGGTAGAGTTTCAGGATGTCTGTGAATGGTTTGAACATAGACTTGACTCGAATTCCAGTGGGAATGATTTGGAGGTGTTTGATCTGGTGAAGGATATCAAATCCTAACAAGATATCCTTATTAGGGAGGGTTGAACCAATGACTTTGGTCCAAATAACACAATTGGGGAAAATTTGAATACCAATGGGTTGTTTGGTGATCAAGGAGGTGGTGAACAGTTTGCCATTGACAGCTTTGAAGTGTTCTTCGGATTTGGTCCAATATTCAGGTGGAAGAATATGGGGGTTTAACATGCTGCGTTGGGCGCCAGTATCAATGAGACCAATGGCTGGGACAGGCCTTTGGAATTTTGAGGACAAGATTTGGAGTTTGATTGAAGGTATAGGGACAGTAGTGTCAAGGGATAGTAACTGTTGGTGGAAAATCACTTGGGACTGATCACTGTCTGAGTCATCAGAGGAATTTTGTAATGCGAACACCGTTTCATCATTGGGTTCATCTTGTTCAGAGAAATAGAATTCCAGTTCATCCTTTCACGAGAATAATCAGTAGTGGCAAGATGCTCAACTAACTTGGATAGATTTACGCGTTTATTGGGAAAATATTTGGCAAAATGTCCTTTTTTATTGCATATGTAACATCTGCTTGATTTTTGCCGTTGAAAGTCTCTGGAAGAAGAGGACTTCCTTCGGAAGAATCTGTAAGGTTTTCTGGATCGGCGAGGTCTGGATGAAGATTCTGGATTTTTGAATTTCCTGAAATGCCTTTTCTTTTTAGAACTGCAATCGCAATCCTTTTTCTTTTGGCATTTGATCTGCAGATAAGGCTTTTTGCAAGCGCTTCGGAATGGCTCTTTGTCTTTCAACAGTTCTTTGAAAAACTGTTTCTGCTCACAAAGTTTGTCGAGACAGGTTTTGGCAAGCTGGAAGATTTTGCCAAGGGAAATGTTTTCAATTGCAAGATTGGATGCGGTGAGTTGTCTCTGGATATCGGGTTGGAGTTCATCTGGAAGGGAAGATAGAAAGACATGCTTCAAGGTTGGCTCATTGAATCCATTAAGCTTGTAGAACAGCAGGGACATGCGCTTATAATGGAAGTCAAGATCCTTAGCATTGAGTGAACAGCATTTCATGTTGAGATAGTCTCGACGTGCAGCTTCAAAACTGCTGAATGGTCTCCAAGAAATTGATCATGGATAACCGCAAAGGGCACTTGAGACTTCGTAATCAACAAATCAGAATTGTCTGTATTGGCCTAAAGAATCAAACCAATCTCTTAGAGCACCCGTAAAACGAGTAGCATATTCTCTAAGGACTGATTCAGTTGTGACTCCTGGTCTGAGCATTTGGAGGTCAATCCAGGCGGACATTTCATTGAGTCGATCACGCCATTTATGAGAGGGAAGGTCATCAAATGTAAACCATGGACCATTTGACGATTTCTGACTGGATGAATTGGTCTGGGCTTGGGATGGAGGAGGTTGGTTTGTTGCCGAAGATTCAGGCATTTCTTCTTCGACTTCAGAGGGGATATCAACATATGGTTCTGTATGAGAGGTTTGACCTGAGGTAGGGGGATCAGGTTGAGTCATCAAGATTCTGGTGATATCAGCATAGGACTTTTCAGAGTCACTGGTGGATGCCGATGATTGATGGTGTCGATTTCGATTGGTAGAAAACATCAAGATTGGAATCGGAATTCTGGCCGGTCATCGAGGAATGATTGGGCATGTGTGCACTAAAACTGGTGCATGGGTTCTTTATCCTGACCCGAGGAGGAAGTTGGGATAAATGGGCGGATAGAGGCGGCGGCGGTGATGCGGTGTATAACTGGGTGAGATGGTTGGCCGAGGATGGACACAAGAGATGAAGGATGTAGTGTGGCGGAGTCGGGGGGTTGTGGTCGAGGCTTTGGTTTTGGTTTAGGTGGTGGTGGTAGTGGATGATCTCGGAAGAGAGTATGAGTCATACCAAATAACTTGGAGGGGTCATACTGTTTAATGGGAGCAAGCATAGAGGCAAAGGGATGATAAGTGGGGCCGATAGAAGGTATAGGGAGGTGATGTGGTAAAGAGGGTAGGTCTTTGTTTGCTAGCTTCAACTGGGCAAGCTCGGTTTTCAAGCGTCGATTTTTGATCAAATTCGGGGCGAGTAACGTTGTGCCAAGATGGTTCGTAACTCCGTAATCAAGTTGAGTAATTCTGGTCAAGAGATTTTGGTGGATCTCGCCGTGTCATGCAAGTGATGGAATCAACTTTGGTTTCGATACATTGGGTTAAGAACTGATTTTCTCCACTTTGGAGTTGATGTGTAACAAAGTATCATTCTCGTGCTCTCGGCATTTGGGTTTTGCGATTGAGGACCGATTCAAAAGGCTTAGGAGGGTTAGGTGGCGATTGAAGTTATGGGTGAAGGGACAAATGGTTTTGGACACAACATTGTGTTTGTGAATCGGTGTAAGGTTAGTGGGGAAAAGAGGAAGAATAGTCTCGAGGAAGTAGATGAAAACATCATACAAGCCAAAAGTGGCGTGGGAAGTGGGAGTGGTGATGGAATCAGATTTGCAATGTTTTGCAATCCATTTGAGTTCCTTTTTAACAGGGTAATGGAGTGGTGGAGGTGGAGGATCCGATGGTGGTTTTGGATCATAGTGGTGACACGAAGCCGGAGGTTTTTTTTTTGGGTTTTTCTTGGTGGAATAATCATCATCGTCTTCCCAATCATCCCACAGGGACAACTGGGTCACACATGCGGAACTCAGGGCATCCCATAGAAATGGCCATTTTGCTTGGTTGGATAAACAGGGTAGCTGCTGAGGTGAAAACACGAAATGGGCGAAGTCTTCTGGGCCGTGCGAAATGCCCGTGATCATTGAGTAAGTAAAGGAGAGCGAGGAGGCTCTTGCGAGCACCGGGAGGTGGCTTAAAAGTCATCCGACGGTTCCATCTTTGTCGTCTTTCAAACATGCTCTCGATGTCTCCGATTGGAGTCAGATTATTATGGAACTGCTCATAGTTGGAGATCCATTCAAGAGGCATAAGCTTGAGAAGCTCATGACGGGGAATTTGTCTGGGAATCTGGATGATTGTAGGAATTTGGTCTGATTCAGCTAACACCATGAGGGTGTCAGAGTGATGTTCGGGAGTGGGAAGATCTAAGGCATGATTCTGAAGCCTATAGACCAGTTGGTGGTGCAGGGTGGCTATTTTAGCGGAGGAAATTTGTTCAGCACCTTGAATTTGGATTTGGACTTTCAAGGTTGTTGGCAAATTGGGATCTTGAAGAGGTACGTGATCTTAACAACCTTGTTATGGCTCTTTTGATCAAAAAGAAAGGGAAATCAGACGCTTGAAAACTGAGCTTGCCCAGATTGAAGCTAGCAAACAAAGACCTACCCTCTTTACCACATCACCTCCTATACCTTCTATCGGCCCCACTTATCATCCCTTTGCCTCTATGCTTGCTCCCATTAAACAGTATGACCCCTCCAAGTTATTTGGTATGACTCATACTCTCTTCCGAGATCATCCACTACCACCACCACCTAAACCAAAACCAAAGCCTCGACCACAACCCCGACCTGCCACACTACATCCTTCATCTCTGTCCATCCTCGGCCAACCATCTCTCGGTTATACACCGCATCACCGCGCCGCTCTATCCGCCCATTTATCCCAACTTCCTCCTACCCAAGGATAAAGAACCCATGCACCAGCTTTAGTGCACACACGCCCAATCATTCCTCTCGATGACCAGATTTCCGATTCCAATCTTGCTTTTTTACCAGCCTATATCAAACCGACACCGAATCATCGCAGATCCACCAGTGACTTTGAAAAGTCCTACGCCGATATCACAGAATCTTGATGACTCAACCCGATCCCCTACCTCAAAGTCAAACTCTCATACTGTAACTATATGTTGATATCCTCTCAAGTCAAGAAGAAATGCTCAATCTTCGGCAACAAACCAACCTCCTCCATCCCAAGCCCACCAATTCATCCAAATAAATCGTCAAATGGTCCATGGTTTACATTTGATGACCTTCCTCTCATAAATGGCGTGATCGACTCAATGAAATGTCCGCCCGGATTGACCTCCAAATGTCCGACCAGAGTCACAATCGAATCGATCCTTAGAGAATATGCTACTCGTTTTACGGGTGCTCTAAGAGATTGGTTTGATTCTTTAGGCCAATACTGATGGCGATTCTGATTTGTTGGCCACTCAAGTCTCAAGTGCCCTTGCGGTTATCCATGATCAATTTCTCTGAGACCCTTCAGTTTTAAGCCGCACGCCGAGACTATCTCAACATGAAATCTTTGTTTCACTCAATGCTAAGGATCTTGACTTCCATTATAAGCGCATGTCCTCGCTGTTTCTACAAGCTTAATGGATTCAATGAGCCAACCTTGAAGCATGTCTTTCTATCTTCCTTCGAGATGAACTCCAACCCGATATCCAGAGACAACTCACCGCATCCAATCTTGCAATTGAAAACATTTCCTTGGCAAAATCTTCCACTTTGCCAAAACCTGTAGAGACAAACTTTGTGAGCGTAAACTTGCTTTTCAAAGAATCATGAAAGACAAAGAGCCATTCCAAGCGCTTGCAAAAGCCTTATCTACAGATCAAATGCCAAAAGAAAAAGGATTGTGATTGCAGCTTCTAAAAAGAAAAGGCATTTCAGAAATTCAAAATCCGAGAATCTTCATCGCACTCGCCGATCCGTAAAACCTTACAGATTCTTCCAAAGGAAGTCCTCTTCTTCCAGAGACTTTCAACGGCAAAATCAAGCGAGATGTTTCATCCGCAAGAAAAAAAGGTCATTTTGCCAAAGATTGTCCCAACAAACGCAGTAAAATCTATCCGGTTAGTTGAGCATCTTCAAGCCACTACTGATTATTCTCAAAGAAAGGATGAATCGAATTCTATTTCTCTCGAACAAGATGAACCCAATGATGAAACGGTGTTCGCCTTTACAAAATTCCTTCGATGACTCGCATAAAGGTGATCACCCCAAGTGATTTTCCATCAACAATTACTATCCTCGACACTCACTGCCCCTATACCTTCAATCAAACTCCAAATCTTGTCTCAAAATTCCAAAGGCCCATTCCAAAGAATTGGTCTTATCGATATCGGGCGCCCAACGCAAAGATGTTAAACCCCCATATTCTTCCATCCGAATATTGGACCAAATCAAGAACATTTCAAAGTCGTCAATGGCAAACTGTTCACCACCTTCTTTGATCACCAAAAACCCATTGGTATTCAAATTTTCCCCAATTGTGTTATTTGGACCAAAGTTATTGGTTCAACCTTCCTAATAAGGACATCTTGTTAGGTTTTGACATCCTTCACCAGATCAAACACCTCCAAATCATTCCCACTGGAATTCGAGTCAAGTCTATGTTCAAACCATTCACAGACATCCTGAAACTCTACCATCTGTCTGAAACCCCCCAGTCCTACCAGGATATTTCAACCAAAATTTTGAGTTCCTGTCCCGAGTCCCATTCAGAGTTTACCCATCCAAACCCATTATGGAAAAATCAGTCTTTTTTCATTAAGTTACCTTTCAAACTCAATGAAGACGTTAACCCAACCAAAGCTACTCACCCAGGAATGAGTCCTTCTGACTTACTCCTAGCCCAACAGGAATGTTCCCAATTGTTAGCCCAAGGTCTAATTGAGCCCACTAATTCTCAATGGGCTTGCCAGGCCTTTTATGTTGAAAAGCATTCTGAAATTGTTCGAGGAAAGAAACGCCTAGTCATTGACTATCGCCCTTAAACATGTTTTTGCAAGATGACAAATTTCCTTTACCTCGCAGAGACAAAGCATGTTTACTTTTTTCTCAAAATGCCCAGATCTTTTCCAAATTTGATTTAAAATCAGGTTTCGGCAATTAGGCATTGAACCTCTCGAGCGTTATAAAACCGCCTTCTCGTATCCCAAATGCCCATTTCCAATGGATGCGATCTACTTTTGGCCTCAAAATCGCCCCATCCATTTTCCAAAATCCATGGTTAAAATCTTTGACCTATCCTGCATCATGCATTGATTTACATTGATGATATCTTACTTTTTTCAGGATCACATGATGAGCATCGCCAGCTGTTAACTCAGTTCTATGATATTGTTCAAAGTCATGGAATTATGTTATCAGCCAAGAAAAGCACCATTGCCACTGACAACATCGAATTCCTTGGTATGGTCATGACAGATGGTCATTACAACTGCAAACACATTGCCCAAGAATTGCTTCACTTTCCAGATCAGCACCTTTCCAAAAGACAAGTCCAACAGTTTCTCGGCATTATCAATTACATCCGTGATTTCATCCCACATGTGGACCACTACACTCATCATCTTTCGGCTTTATTGAAAAAGAAGCCCCCTGAGTGGAATGCTGACCACACAACTGCTGTCACTACTCTCAAGCAAATCGCGCAAAATCCGCCTCCTTTAAAGTTGATTACAGATGGCAAGCGCATCTTGCAGACAGACGCGAGTGATGAATCATGGGGTGCCATCCTCCTAGAAGAACTCAATGGCCAAGAACACTTTATCGCCCACGCTAGTGGACAATTTTCTGACACACAGAAGCATTACCATAGCGTGTTCAAAGAAATCCTTGCGGTCAAGAATGGCATCAAAAAGTTCGAGTATCATTTGATTGGACACCACTTTCTCATCCGAATGGACAGTTCAGCCTTCCCCAATATTTTCAACTTCAAAGGTAACACTGTTCCAGAAAAAATGTTACTCAGGTTAAAGGATTGGTTTTCCAAATATGATTTTACGGTTACGCATATAAAGGGGTCCCAGAACCTCATCCCTGATATGCTATCCAGACTTTCAAAACCAGAAAAACCTCTCACCTTGTTTTCTACAACCTACCACTTTCCGATCATCTCCATGGCTACATCCCTACCCCCTGAAGCCCTCACTAAGAAATTTTTTCCTTTTAACAAAACCTTCTCTTCTGTTTTTGCCATCCAAGAATTTGCCCGAAAAGCTCTCTTTCGCTTCTTCATGAAAGCTTACCTTGTCACCGCACCCTTTCCATTTTCCACTTTCCACCCGTAAAACCTGTTTTTACCGGTTTAACCTCGATCCATCCAGAGAAACCATCAAGACGTGTTATGGTACATTTGGTGCCTAAGGTCCCTCCTTTATGCTACTAAGTTAATCCTCCCCATTTCTCCCACTTTAACCCATCTCCTTAATCCGGACAACGCTACTTCTCCGACTGGACTTTATTTTGAATGGTTCTCCCCATCCCATGGTGGAGAAAAAGCTCCAACAACTCTCCAAATTCATAATCTTGAACGTATGCCTACTCGGGAAGCACAAATCATACTACGTTTTTATCATCCACAGCCATACTTCAAAGATCCCCGATACAAACTCTTTTGGACTCAAGACCGTGTTTATGAATGGTTCACCGCACCACATATAGCCGCCCTGACAACGCACCTCCAAGACGCCCTCCATAACTACCTTTGTCAATTAAATCATAAACCTCCGCCACTTAAAGATATCTCTCACACCTCTTTAGGTCCCCAACATGAAATCCTCATGATCCCTACTCCATCTCGCCATATCTAAACCTAAGTCCACAGTGTATCGTCATTAAAGAAGAACGCCCGACTACACCGACTTCCTTTACCAAGACTCCCAGACCCATGGGAAGACTTCCTTCCCTCGCCCAACTCCTTCACTGAATTCCTCACCAACTATGGACGAAAACCAGTCCCTCATCCCAACTCGGAACATCATCTCAACCCTCCAAAGTTAACAAGGCCACTCAAATGCCAAGCCCTAAGTCCCGTCCATCCTCTCCCATAATAGGATACCGCAGAGATCGTCCCTACCAACCTTGCCAAGGTTCCCGTTGTAAGCTTAAACATCCAAGGCTCTCCAAAACCTTTTTCCCAAAAAGCAACCGTGATGACTCGACCGATGATGAGACCGAAAGCTCATCCAAGACGACTACATGAATCTCCACTCCCCATAAAGTAGTTTGTCTTGTTGTAATAATTATGCTTTCCTTTATGGTTTTGTCTTATATCATTATTAAAGTTTGCTTTTACTTTAAGTTTTGCTTTTGCTTTTGTCAAAGTTATGCTTTAATTATTAAAGCATCTTTTGTCCTCTTGTAATAATTAAAGGTGTGTAATCATGTATCTTTTGCTTTTGTAAAAGATAGGGGTCTGTCCTATCTTCTCCGAGAATTCTCCTATATAAAAGGATTCTCCCTCTCTTGTAAGATAGAAGTTTTGAAAGCAATAAACTCTCGTGTGTGTTTTTAAAACATGAATCCCTAAACCTCTCTTCTCTCTGCAAAATGAAGTTCTAGTAAAAGAAAAAGAATAAAGAATTAAATTTGTTCATTTTGAAAACTTAAGGAAGTATGCTCTGCACTTGCCTTTTCTAAGGATCTCAGTGCATCGAGAAAACTTTCGATCATTTCTTATCTCGGTTTGGTACCTGTTTTTAGACTAAAGGAAAATACATTTTTGGGTTATATAACCCGGACGAAGAAAATGTTTTAAAGTTTTAGTTACAAAGGTATATCGACGGAAACCAACGGCGTAAATTCAGAGGTGATGGCGACAGATACCATTTATGGTGGATAACAAGTGACTTGTTATCCAACACCATAACTGGTCACGCCTATTCGTGATGTTATGAAAATATAACGCTCGAGGTTCAATGCCTAATTGCGAGTAAACACGATTTTATCATTGGAAAAGATTCTTTATTTTGGAGAAAAGTAAACAAACCTTTTTTGGACTAAGAGGAAATTTGTCATGAATGGTTCCACTTTCAACCATTCATAAACCTATAGTCTTTCTCCAAAAGACCTCCAAGACGTCCTCCATAACTACCTTTGTCAATTAAATCATAAACCTCCGCCACATAAAGATATCTCTCACACCTCTTTAGGTCCCCAACATGAAATCCTCTTTTTCTCCTAAGTCCAGGATTGGGAGAAATTCAACAAAAGTCCAGTCAGAGTATTCGCATTCTTCTGATTAAGGAGAGTCCTCTTCTTCACAGACTTTAAACATGGCATAAAAAATCAATAGGATGTTTCATCCGCAAGAAAAAGGTCATTTGCCAAAGATTGTCCCAACAAACGCTGAAATCTATCCGGTTTTGAGCATGGAAAGTGGAAATTATTATTCTCCCAAAGGATGAACTGAATTCTATTTCTCTGGAACAAGATGCGTAAAATGATGAAAAATTCTTGGATGGCAAAATTTCCTCGAAAAGGTTTTGTTAAAAGGAAAAAATTTCCCAAGTGATTTTCCACCAACAGATTACTATCATGACATGATCGGTCCCCTATACCTTCAATCAAACTCCAAATCTTGTCTCAAAAAATCCCGGAAAGGCCCTGGGGATGAGGCCAATTGGTCCTTGAAAGTCCAAATCCAAAATCATAGATGGAAAACCAAATATTCTTCCGCTAACAATTTTGGACCAAATCAAGAACACTTCAAAGTTGAAAATATTGGGCAAGCCTTCACCACCTCCATTGATCACCAAACAACCCATTGGTATTCAAATTTTCCTCGAAACTTTTGTGTTATTTGGACCAAAGTCATTGGTTCAACCCTCCCTAATAAGGATATCTTGTTAGGATTTGATATCCTTCACCGATCAAACACCTCCAAATCATTCTTCTAGGAGAATGGCACCCCATGTCTATGTTCAAACCATTCAGCAGACATCTGCCAAACTCTACCATAAATGTCAAAAATTTTGCCCGATTTGATATTTCAACCAAAATTTTGAGTTTCGTCCCAGTCCCATTCTCGGGCTTCTTTTTCCATCCAAACCCATTATGGAAAATGAGTGTCTTTCTTCACATGTTACCTTTCAAACTCAATGAAGACGTTAACCCAACCAAAGCTACTCACCGTGAATGAGTCCTTCCGACTTACTCCTAGCCCAAAGTGGAGAATGTTCCCAATTGTTAGCCCAAGGTCTAATTGATCCCACTAATTCTCAATGGGCTTGCCAAGGAATTTTTATGTTGAAAAGCATTCAAATTGTTCGAGGAAAGAAACGCCTAGTCATTGACTATGTCACCCCTTAAACATGTTTTTGCAAGATGACAAATTTCCTTTACCTCATGAGACAAAGCATGTTTACTTTTCTCAAAAATCAATGCATGATCTTTTCCAAATTTGATTTAAAATCGGTTTAAAAATTAGGCATTGAACCCTTCCGAGCGTTACAAAACCGGCTTGTATGATCCCAAATGCCCATTTCAATGGATTCTTCCTCTTTTCGGTCTGTTCGCCCATCCATTTTCCAAAATCCATGGTTAAAATCTTTGAGCCTGGAAAAGCATCATGCATTAATTTACAAAACGATATTTTACTTTTTTCAGATCACATGATGCACATTGTCATCTTGCAAAAACATGATATTGTTCAAACTCAATGGAATTATGTTATCAGCCAAGAAAAGCACCATTGCCAACGATAACAACATCAATTCCTTTGTATAATCATAACAGATGGTCATTACCTTTTGCTTGGCAAACACATTGCCCAAGAATCTTCTCCAGAATTCTCCAGGATAAAGACTCTTTCCAAAAGACAAAATGGTTGGGTTAAAGCATTATCAATTACAAAGGTGATTTCATGAAAATGTGGACTGATTTTTCACTAATCATCTTTCGGCTTTATTAAAAAAGAAGGAGAAGAACTGGAATCGTTGAAATGTCTGTTCATAGCTGGGGCAAATCGAAGTAAAATCCACTAGCCTTTAAAGTTGATCAAAACTTTGGCATAGATTGACTCAATGCGAGGGAATGAATTGGAGGTGTGCCATCCTGAAGGGATAGAACTCAACAAGAGACACTTTTATCGCCCACGCCAATGACTTTGGTCCAAATGACACAACGGGCATTACCAATGGGTTTGTTCAAAGAAAGGTGGTTGCGGTCAAGAATGGCATCAAAAAGTTGAAGTGTTCATTTGATTTGGACACCATTTTCATCCGAATGGTTTACCATAATCACGCCTTCCCAATATTTTCAATTCAAAGGTAAACTCGTTTTTAGAAAAAAATTTTAGGTCAAGATTTGGAGTTTTCCAAATATGATTTTCTAGTTACGCATATAAAGGGAGAGTAACCTCATTGGTGGATGGCTTGGGACTTCATCGATTCATCGAGGAATTTTGTAATACGAAAACTTTTTCAAAATCATTGCATCCATCTTGTTGAGAAAAAGAATTCTAGTTCAATATCACGGAGAATCTTGATGACTCAAGATGCCCAACTAACCGGGTCAAATTTTCCGCGTTTGTTGGGATATGTCTTTATCAAAATGACCAAGAAGAAGAAATGATGAAACATCTTTGATTTTCAAAACCAAGTCTCCTCCAGAGGACTTCTTTCGGAAGAATCCGGTTTTCCAAATAAATCAAATGGTCCATTTTTTGAATTTCTGAAATGCCTTTTCTTTTTAGAACATAAATGGCGTGATTTTCTTTTGGCATGAAATGTCAGATAAGGCTTTTTGCAAGCTCCAAATGCTTGTCTTTACTCAGTCAAAATCAATCGCCACAAGAATATCTAGACGAGGTTTTCACGGAAGGTTTCAAGAGAAATGTTTTGATTTGCAAGATTGATGCGGTGAGATTCTGATTTGTTGGAGTTCATACGAAAGGGAAGATAGAAAGACATGCTTCGGTTATCCACAATCAATTTCTTGGAGACCCTTCTGGGGACATGCGCTTTAATGGAAGTCAAGAGACTATCTGAGTGAATGAAATCCCATGTTGAGACAATGCTTGAAAGGATCTTGACTTCATTAGGTCTCAACAAATTTCTGGATAAGCTTAATGGATTGAGATGAGCAACCAACAAAGCATGTCTTTCTATCTTCCCCTAAAGATGAACTCCCCGACCATGAGACCACCACCGCATCCGATCTTGCAATTGAAAAGATTTCCAGACCACCAAAATCTTGTTAGCTGAATCGACAAATTCCTACAATCATCCGAGATTCCTGCACAAATTCCCCGTCATTTTCTCAAGCTTATGCCTTGAATGGATCTCCAACTATGAAAGTTCCATAAAAATGACTCCATCCGCAGATCAAATGCCAAAAGAAAAGGACGACAAGATGGAACCGTGCGATCGAAAAGAAAAACCATTCCCAGTGCTCCACAAAATCTTTCTCGGCTCTCGCTTTACTTATTCTTCCATTCTTCACGGAAGTCTCTTCTTCCAGAGACTTTTTCAAGGTTGTTGGCAAACTGGGATCTTGAAGAGAGGTTTGAAATTTGGGTAAAAATGGACATTTTCTGGGATGAAGAGTTGTGAGGGCATGTGTGACCCAAATTGTCTTCGCTGGGATGATTTTAAAGACGCGTATGATGATTATGCCACCAAAAGGAAACTGAAAGAAAAAGAAAACCTTTCCGCCTCATGTCATCATTATGATCCCAAACCCCCATCGTGATCCTCCAGTATAACCATTACCGCGTTTCCAGTTGGAAAATGGATTGCAAAACATTTCAAGTGGCGAGACTCCATCTCAATCCCACTTCCAACACCACCTTTGGCTTGTATGATGTTTTCATCTGGATGTATTCTTTATTGTTCCTCTTTCCCCCAGAGATAACCTTACACTCGACTCACAAAACAATGTTTTGTAAAAAACCATTTGTCTGGGTAGGAGGAACCCGATTTGTCTTGATTGAGGATGTAGGAATATTCGACAAGGTTTTCGATTTTAAACCCAAAATGAGAAGTACAATGATTTTGTTAAAGAAAGACTCCAAAGTTGAAAAATCTGGCTTGGTGGTGTAGATGAAGTGGAAGCCATGAGTTGATTCCATCATCGCTTTGAAGGACTAGAAATCGAAGTAAATTTCCATAAATGGATAAATGGATAACAAGTCACGTACCTCACCATAAATGGATAACAAGTCACGTACCTCACCACAGGGAAATCAGACGCTTGAAAACTGAGCTTGCCCAGATTGAAGCTAGCAAACAAAGACCTACCCTCTTTACCACATCACCTCCTATACCTTCTATCGGCCCCACTTATCATCCCTTTGCCTCTATGCTTGCTCCCATTAAACAGTATGACCCTTCCAAGTTATTTGGTATGACTCATACTCTCTTCCGAGATCATCCACTACCACCACCACCTAAACCAAAACCAAAGCCTCGACCACAACCCCGACCTGCCACACTACATCCTTCATCTCTGTCCATCCCTGGCCAACCATCTCCTGGTTATACAAGGCATCACCGCCGGGCGCCGCCTTCTATCCGCCCATTTATCCCAACTTCCTCCTCGCCCCAAGGATAAAGAACCCATGCACCAGCTTTAGTGCACACACCAATCATTCCTCCGATGACTGGACTTCCGATTCCAATCTTGCTGCTTTTACCAGCCCATATCAAACCGACACCGAATCATCGGCATCCACCAGTGACTCTGAAAAGTCCTATGCTGATATCACCTGAATCTTGATGACTCAACCTCGATCCCCTACCTCAGGTCAAACCTCTCATCTGAGAACCATATGTTGATATCCTCTCAAGTCGAAGAAGAAATGCTCGAATCTTCGGCAACAAACCAACCTCCTCCATCCCCAGCCCAGCCCTAATTCATCCAAATTTAAATCGTCAAATGGTCCATGGTTTTACATTTGATGACCTTCCTCTCATAAATGGCGTGATCGACTCAATGAAATGTCCCACGGATTGACCTCCAAATGCTCCAGGCCAGAGTCACAATCAATCGATCCTTAGAGAATATGCTACTTCGTTTTACGGGTGCTCTAAGAGATTGGTTTGATTCTTTAGGCCAATACGACGATTCTGATTTGTTCGATTATCGAAGTCTCAAAGTGCCCTGCGGTTATCCATGATCAATTTCTTGGAGACCTTCTGCAGTTTTTGAAGTCGCACGCCGAGACTATCTCAACATGAAATCTTTGTTCACTCAATGCTAAGATCTTGACTTCCATTATAAGCGCATGTCCTGTTTGTTCTACAAGCTTAATGGATTCAATGAGCCAACCTTGAAGCATGTCTTTCTATCTTCCCTTCCAGATGAACTCCAACCCGATATACAGAGACAACTCACCGCATCCAATCTTGCAATTGAAAACATTTCCCTTGGCAAAATCTTCCAGCTTGCCAAAACCTGTCTAGACAAACTTTGTGAGCAGAAACAGTTTTTCAAAGAACTGTTGAAAGACAAAGAGCCATTCCGAAGCGCTTGCAAAAAGCCTTATCTGCAGATCAAATGCCAAAAGAAAAAGGATTGCGATTGCAGTTCTAAAAAGAAAAGGCATTTCAGGAAATTCAAAAATCCAGAATCTTCATCCAGACCTCGCCGATCCGTAAAACCCATGATTCTTCCGAAGGAAGTCCTCTTCTTCCAGAGACTTTCAACGGCAAAATCAGCAGATGTTTCATCTGCAAGAAAAGGGTCATTTTGCCAAAGATTGTCCCAACAAACGCGGAAAATCTATCCGTTAGTTGAGCATCTTCAAGCCACTCTGATTATTCTCCCGCAAAGGATGAACTGGAATTCTATTTCTCTGAACAAGATGAACCCAATGATGAAACGGTGTTCGCATTACAAAATTCCTCTGATGACTCAGACAGTGATCAGTCTCAAGTGATCTTCCATCAACAGTTACTATCCCTTGACACTACTGTTCCTATCCCTTCTATCACACTCCAAATCTTACCCTCAAAATACCAAAGGCCCATTCCAAAGAATTGGTCTTATTGATCTTGGTGCCCAACGTGACATGTTAAACCCCCATATTCTTCCATCCGAATATTGGACCAACTCTGAAGAACATTTCAAAGCTGTCAATGGCAAACTGTTCACCACCTCTTTGATTACCAAAAAACCCATTGGTATTCAAATTTTCCCCAATTGTGTCCTTTGGACCAAAGTTATTGGTTCAACCCTTCCTAATAAGGATATCTTGTTAGGTTTTGACATCCTCCACCAGATCAAACACCTCCAAATCATTCCCACTGGAATTCGCGTCAAGTCTATGTTCAAACCATTCACAGACATCCTGAAACTCTACCATCTGTCTGAAACCCCCCAGTCCTACCAGGATATTTCAACCAAAATTTTGAGTTCCTGTCCCGAGTCCCATTCTGAGTTTACCCATCCAAACCCATTATGGAAAAATCAGTCTTTCTTCATTAAGTTACCTTTCAAACTCAATGAAGACGTTAACCCAACCAAAGCTACTCACCCAGGAATGAGTCCTTCTGACTTACTCCTAGCCCAACAGGAATGTTCCCAATTGTTAGCCCAAGGTCTAATTGAGCCCACTAATTCTCAATGGGCTTGCCAGGCCTTTTATGTTGAAAAGCATTCTGAAATTGTTCGAGGAAAGAAACGCCTAGTCATTGACTATCAGCCCTTAAACATGTTTTTGCAAGATGACAAATTTCCTTTACCTCGCAGACAAAGCATGTTTACTTTTCTCAAAAATGCCCAGATCTTTTCCAAATTTGATTTAAAATCAGGTTTTCAGCAATTAGGCATTGAACCTCTCGAGCGTTACAAAACCGCCCTTCAGATCCCAAATGCCCATTTCCAATGGACAGTCCCTACCCTTTGGCCTCAAATCGCCCATCCATTTTCAAAAATCCATGGTTAAAATCTTTCAGCCTATCTCGCATCATGCATTGATTTACATTGATGATATTTTACTTTTTTCAGATCACATGATGAACATCGCTTGTTTGTTAACTCGGTTCTATGATATTGTTCAAAGTCATGGAATTATGTTATCACCAAGAAAAGCACCATTGCCCACCGACAACATTGAATTCCTTGGTATGCTCATAAAGATGGTCATTATCAACCAGCAAACACATTGCCCAAGAATTGCTCCACTTTCCGGATCAAGACCTTTCCAAAAGACAAGTCCAACGGTTCCTCGGCATTATCAATTACATCCGTGATTTCATCCCACATGTGGACCACTACACTCATCATCTTTCGGCTTTATTGAAAAAGAAGCCCCCTGAGTGGAATGCTGACCACACAACTGCTGTCACTACTCTCAAGCAAATCGCGCAAAATCCGCCTCCTTTTAAAGTTGATTACAGATGGCAAGCGCATCTTGCAGCATGACGCCAGTGATGAATCATGGGGTGCCATCCTCCTAGAAGAACTCAATGGCCAAGAACACTTTATCGCCCACGCGCAGTGGACAATTTTCTGACACACAGAAGCATTACCATAGCGTGTTCAAAGAAATCCTTGCGGTCAAGAATGGCATCAAAAAGTTCGAGTATCATTTGATTGGACACCACTTTCTCATCCGAATGGACAGTTCAGCCTTCCCCAATATTTTCAACTTCAAAGGTAACACTGTTCCAGAAAAAATGTTACTCAGGTTAAAGGATTGGTTTTCCAAATATGATTTTCTGATTACGCATATAAAGGGTCAGAACCTCATCCCCGATATGCTATCCAGAGACTTTCAAACCAGAAAAACCTCTCACCTTGTTTTCTACAACCTACCACTTTCCGATCATCTCCATGGCTACATCCCTACCCCCTGAAGCCCTCACTAAGAAATTTTTTCCTTTTAACAAAACCTTCTCTTCTGTTTTTGCCATCCAAGAATTTGCCCGAAAAGCTCTCTTTCGCTTCTTCATGAAAGCTTACCTTGTCACAGACCCCTTTCCATTTTCCACTTTCCTCCCAGTAAAACTGTTTCTTACCGGTTTAACCCTTGATCCATCCAGAAAACCATCAAGACGTGTTATGGTACATTTGGTGCCTATGAGTCCTTTATGCTACTAAGTTAATCCTCCCATTTCTCCCACTTTAACCCATCTCCTTAATCCAGGACAACGCTACTTCTCGACTGGACTTTACTTGAATGGTTCTCCCCATCCCATGGTGGAGAAAAAGCTCCAACAACTCTCCGAAATTCATAATCTTGAACGTATGCTCTTTCGGGAAGCACAATCGTTTACCACGTTTTCATCATCCATGCCATACTTCCAAAGATCCCGATACAAACCTCTTTTGGACTCAAGACCAGGTTTATGAATGGTTCATCGCACCACATATAGCAGTCCTGACAACGACCTCCAAGACGCCCTCCATAACTACCTTTGTCAATTAAATCATAAACCTCCGCCACTTAAAGATATCTCTCACACCTCTTTAGGTCCCCAACATGAAATCCTCATGATCCCTACTCCATCTCGCCATATCTAAACCTAAGTCCAGGTATCGTCATTAAAGAAGAACGTCCAGACTACATCGACTTCCTTTACCAAGACTCAGGGACCCATGGGAAGACTTCCTTCCCTGCCCCAACTCCTTCATGAATTCCTCAGCCAACTATGGGACGATCCAGGGTCCTCATCCCAACCTGGAACATCATCTCAACCCTCCAAAGTTAACAAGGCCACTCAAATGCCAAGCCCTAAGTCCCGTCCATCCTCTCCCATAATAGGATACCAGAGATCGTCCCTACCAACCTTGCCAAGGTTCCCGTTGTAAGCTTAAACATCCAAGGCTCTCCAAAACCTTTTTCCCAAAAAGCAACCGTGACACTGACCCCGATGAGACTGACAGCTCATCCGAAGACGACTACATGAATCTCCACTCCCCATAAAGTAGTTTGTCTTGTTGTAATAATTGTGCTTTACTTTATGGTTTTGTCTTGTATAATTATTAAAGTTTGCTTTTACTTTAAGTTTTGCTTTTGTCACAGTCATGCTTTATTTATTAAAGCACTTTGTCCTCTTGTAATCATTAAAGCTATGTCATGATGTGTCTTCTACTTTTGTAAAAGATAGGGGTCCTGTCCTATCTTCTCCGAGAATTCTCCTATAAAAAGGATTCTCCCCTCTCTTGTAAGATAGAAGCTTGAAGAAAATAAACTCTCGTGTGTTTTTTAAACCATGAATCCCTAAACCTCTCTTCTCTCTCTGCAAATGAAGTTCTAGTAAAAGAAAAAGAATAAAGAATTAAATTTGTTCATTTTGAAAACTTAAGGAAGTATGCTCTGCACTTGCCTTTTCTAAGGATCTCAGGCATCGGAAAACTTTCGATCATTTCTTATCCGGTTTGCACCTGTTTTAGACTAAAGGAAAGTCTGTTTTGGGTTATATAACCCGACGAAGAAAATGTTTTAAAGTTTTAGTTCTGAGGTATATAGACGGAAACCAACGGCGTAAATTCAGGAGGTGATCTGAATAGGCACGCATAGGTGCAGTGCTTTGTTGGATAACAAGTCACTTGGATCACCATAAATGGTATGAATACCCGTCCTTGAAAATTTCCATGTTTTCTAAACCTCAGTTTTTATGAACAAAATGGTATAGTTTGATTCTTTATTTTACTTCGATTTCTAGTCCTTCAGGCGCAGAGCGAACCTCTCATTCATGGCTTCCACTTCATCTACACCACCATCTCTTTTTCTTCTACTCTTTCTTTACCAAAATCTTGTACTAAACACATACCACCAATAAAATTGAAAACCTTGTTGAATATTCCTACATCCGAATCAAGACAAATCAATGAGTCCTCCTACCCGTTACTAAGTCCTTTACCAACTTTACAAACGCCCCAGCTTCTTTTGCTCGTAGTATCCGCAACCTTATCTCTCGACTGACCACACTTAAAGAATACATCAGGTCTTCTCGCTTGGATCGGAGTAGCTCTTCTGAAGCCTCTCGCTGAGCAATATGTCACTGAAATCCTTCCGAATTCTTTCCAACCGAAACGTGAAGGTTATACTCATCTTCACCTCTTGGTGGTGTATTAACTCACCCTTCATGGCGTAAAAGGTTTACCACATACCGCCTTGCCATGCTTGATACCTAAGGTTAAAACGTACCAAGATGTTGTTATAGGCACTGATCCTCACAACTCTTCATGCGGGAAGTGTCTTGCTTACCTTTACCCAAATTTCAACCTCTCTCTTCAAGATCCCAATTTGCAACAACTTTGAAAGTCCAAATCCAAATTCAAGGTCTTGAACAAATTTCCTCCGCTAAAATAGCCACCTGCACCACCAACTGGTCTATAGGCTTCGTAATCATGCCTTAGATCTTCCCACTCCCGAACATCACTCGACACCCTCCTTGGTGTTGGCCGATCAGACCAAATTTTACAATCATCCAGTTACAGACAAATTCCCGTGTTGAGCTTCTCAAGCTTATATCTTTTGAATGGATCTCCAACTATGAGCGGTTCCATAATGTCTGGCTCCAATTAGGACATCCGAGAGCATGTTTGAAAGACGACAAAGATGGAACCGTCAGGACTGACTTTTAAGCCACCTCCCAAGAAACTCCACAAAGAGCCTCCCCTTTCTCCTTACTTACTCACTCAATGATCACATTTTTGTTCGAGACTGGCCAGAAGACCTGCCCATTTCGGGTTTCAGTGCCGCAGCTACCCCCTCCACTCAAGCAAAAATGGCCATTTCTGTATGGGATGCCCTGTGTTCCCAGACACAGTGACCTGATTGTCCTCTGGGATGATTGGGAAGACGATGATGATTATTCCACCAAGAAAACCCAAAAAAAAAAAACCTCCGCTTCATGTCACCACTATGATCCAAAACCACCATCGGATCCTCCACCTCCACCACTCCATTACCCTCATACTAAAAGGAATCAAACGGGATTAAACATTGCAAACCGAGATTCCATCACCACTCCCACTTCCCACGCCACTTTTGGCTTGTATGATGTTTACTCTACTTCCTCGTACTATTCTTCCTTTTTCCCACTAACCTTACACCGATTCACAATGCAATGTTGTGTCCAAACCATTTTGTCCCTTGACCCATAACTTCAATCGCCACCTTAGACCCTCCTAACCTTTTTTAATCGGGCCTCAACCTGCAAACCTAAAAATGCCAGAGCACGAATGATACTTTGTTACACATCAACCTAAAGTGGGAGAAAATGGGGCCATTTAACCTGAACAGATCAAACCAAAGCTGATTCCATCATCGCATTTGACGCGCGCATCCACCAAAATCTCTTGACCAGAATTACTCAACTGATTCTCGAAGTTACTGAACTACGCTGGGCACAACGTTATTCGCCCCGAATTTGACTCAAAAGAAAGGGAAATCGACGCTGAAAACCGAGCTTGCCTGCATTGTCGGCAAACAAAGACCTACCTCTTACCATCATCTTCCTATACTTCTATCACCCCACTTATCATCCCTTTTGCCTCTATGCTTTGCTCCCATTAAACAAGATGACTTCTCCAAGTTATTTGCATGACTCTATACTCCTCTTCCGAGATCATCCACTACCACCACCACTCTAAACCAAAACCAAAAGCCTCACCACAACCCCGACTCCCGCCACACTACATCCTTTCATCTCCTCGCCCATCTCGGCCAACCATCTCTCGGTTAGACACTGCATCACCGCGCGCCTATCCGCCCCATTTATCCCAACTTCCTCCCCGCCTCCAAGGATAAAGAACCCATGCACCGCTTTAGGTGCACACACGCCTAATCATTCCATCACATTGACCATTCTCCGATTCCAATCTTGCTATTTTCTACCCGGCCCATATGAAACCGACACCGAATCATCGGGCATCCACCAAAGTGACTCACGAAAAGTCCTATCTTTGATATCACTGTATCTGATGACTCAACCCATCCCCTGCCTCGGGTCAAAACCTCTCGTATGTAACCATATGTTGATATCCCCTCAAGTCGAAGAAGAAATGCCTCGATCTTCGGCGCAACAAACCAACCTCCTCCATCCCCAAGCCCGCCTGATTCATCCAACAAATCGTCAAATGGTCCATGGTTTTACATTTGATGACCTTCCTTCTCATAAATGGCGTGATCGACTCCAATGAAATGTCCGCCGATTGACCTCCAAATGCTCGGACTGTGAGTCACAAGTCAATCGGTCTTAGAGAATATGCTACTCGTTTCACGGGTGCTCTAAGAGATTGCTTTGATTCTTTAGGCCAACATGTGATTCTGAGCTTGTTTGGATTACCCAAGTCTCAAGTGCCCTTTGCGGTTATCCATGATCAATTTCTTGGGGGACCCTTACCAGCTTTTTTTTGAACGCACGAGACTATCTCACATGAAATGCTTTGTTCACTCACGCTAAGGATCTTGACTTCCATTATAAAGCGCATGTCCTACGTGTTTCTACAAGCTTAATGGATTCAATGAAAGCCAACCTTTGAAGCATGTCTTTCTATCTTCCCTTCCGGATGAACTCCAACCCGATATCCGAGACAACTCACCGCATCCAATCTGCAATTGAAAACATTTCCCTTGGCAAAATCTTCCACTTTGCCAAAACTCGCTCGACAAACTTTGTGAGCGAAATGGGGTTTTCAAAGAACTGTTTGAAGACAAAGAGCCATTAAGGCTTTGCAAAGCCTTATCTACAGATCAAAATGCCAAAAGAAAAGGATTGCGATTGCAGGTTCTAAAAAAGAAAAGGCATTTCGTGAAATTCAAAAATCCGTATTTCATCCGCACTCGCCGATCCGTAAAACTCATGTATTCTTCTCCAAGAAGTCCTCTTCTTTTTGAGACTTTCAACGGTAAAAATCAAGCAGAGTGTTTCATCTCGGCAAGAAAAAGGTCATTTTGCCAAAGATTGTCCCAACAAACGCGTAAATTCATCCGGTTACCGAGCATCTTGCCCACTACGTATTATTCTCCGCAGTGATGAACTGGAATTTATTTCGAACAAGATGAACCCAATGTGATGAACGGTGTTCGTGAACAAAATTCCTTCCGATGACTCGACAGACAGATCGGCCTGGGTGATTTTCCCACCAACAGCTATTTATCCCTGACACTACCGTCCATACCTTCAATCAAACTCCAAATCTTTGCTCTCAAAATTCCAAAAGGCCGTCTCTATCGGGTTCCATTGATCACACGCGCTAACGCAAAGATGTTAAACCCCATATTCTTCTTCCACCAATATTGACCAACCAAGAACACTTCAAAAGCCGCCAATGGCAAATCATTTCACCACCTTCTGATCACCAAACAACCCATCGTATTCAAATTTTCCTAATTGTGTTATTTGGACCAAAGTCCTGGTTCAACCTCCCTAATAAGGATATCTTGTTAGGATTTGATATCCTTCACTAGATCAAAACACCTCCAAATCATTCCCACTGAATTCGAGAAATAAGTCCATGCTCAAAACCATTCACGACATCCCGAATCTCTACCATCCGTCCGAAACCCCGGCCTCTACCGGGATATTTCAACCAAAATTTTTCAGCTTCCTGTCCCAGAAGTCCCATTCTCAGCCACCTATCCAAACCCATTATGGAAAAATCGGTCTTTCTTCATTAAGTTACCTTTCAAACTCAATGAAGACGTTAACCCAACCAAAGCTACTCACCCGAGAATGAGTCCTTCGACTTACTCCTACCCAACAAGGGAATGTTCCCAATTGTTAGCCCAGTGTCTAATTGAGCCCACTAATTTCAATGGGCTTGCGAAGCCTTTTATGTTGAAAAAGCATTCTCAAATTGTTCAGGAAAGAAACGCCTAGTCATTGACTATCATTTCTTAAACATGTTTTGCAAGATGACAAATTTCCTTTACTCAGACAAAGCATGTTTACTTTTTCTCAAAATGCCCAGATCTTTTCCAAATTTGATTTAAAATCGTTTCGCAATTAGGCATTGAACCCTCGAGCGTTACAAAACGCCTTCGTATCCCAAATGCCCATTTCAATGGACAGTCCTACCTTTCTGGTCTCAAAATCGCCCAATCCATTTTCCAAAATCCATGGTTAAA
>JAUJEM010000077.1:0-12757 GCA_030448935.1 Citrus cavaleriei
TAGCCCACCACGTTTTTGTGGCCTTTTTCCGCTGGGCCGAACTTGGCGCCCCGGCCTTCGGGCGGGTATTTTTGGGCGCGGCTGTGACCGAGGCATATTTCTGGCACACGGAGGTGCCTCGCAAAGTCTCGCCCCATTCCGAGTCCGGCGGACAAAGTTGGCCAGCCCCACCCCCCAAGGCTATAGCCCACCCGTTTTTGTGGCCTTTTTCCGCTGGACGAACTTGGCGCCCCGGCCTTCGGGCGGGTATTTTTGGGCGCGGCTGTGCCCGTGGCATGTTTTTGGCACACAGAGGCACCTCGCAAAGTCTCGCGCCATTCCGAGTCCGCCGGGGGAAGTTGGCCAGCCCCACCTCCCAAGGCTACCAAGCCCACCCGTTTTTGTGGCCTTTTTCCGCTGGACGAAGTTGGCGCCCGGCCTTCGTCTTGCGGGTATTTTTAGGCGGGGCTGTGCCCCTGACCTATTTTTGGCACACGGAGGTGCCTGCAAAGTCTCGCGCCATTCGGAGTCCGGCGGACGAAGTTGGCCAGCCCCACCCCAAGGCTATAGCCCACCCGTTTTGTGGCCTTTTTCCGCTGGACAAACTTGGCGCCACGGCCTTCGGGCGGGTATTTTTGGGCGGGGTTGTGCCCAAGGCCTCTTTTTGGCACACGGAGGCGCCTCGCAAAGTCTCGCGCCATTCCGAGTCCGGCGGACGAAGTTGGCCAGCCCCACCCCCCAAGGCTATAGCCCACCCGTTTTTGTGGCCTTTTTCCGCTGGACGAACTTGGCGCCCCGGCCTTCGGGCGGGTATTTTTGGGCGCGGCTGTACCCGCGGCCTGTTTTTGGCACACAGAGGCACCTCGCAAAGTCTCGCGCCATTCCGAGTCCGGCGGACGAAGTTGGCCAGCCCCACCCCCCAAGGCTATCGCCCACCCGTTTTTGTGGCCTTTTTCCGCTGGACGAACTTGGCGTCACGGCCTTCGGGCGGGTATTTTTGGGCGGGGTTGTGCCCAAGGCCTCTTTTTGGCACACGGAGGCGCCTCGCAAAGTCTCGCGCCATTCCGAGTCCGGCGGACGAAGTTGGCCAGCCCCACCCCCCAAGGCTATAGCCCACCCGTATTTGTGGCCTTTTTCCGCTGGACGAACTTGGCGCCCCGGCCTTCGGGTGGGTATTTTTGGGCGCGGCTGTGCCGCGGCCTGGCCCAGCACACGGAGGTGCCTCGCAAGTCTCGCGCCATTCCGAGTCCGAGCGGACGAAGTTGGCCAGCCCCACCCCCAAGGCTATAGCCCACCCGTTTTGTGGCCTTTTTTCCGCTGGGCGAACTTGGCGCCCGGCCTTCGGGGCGGGTATTTTTGGCGCGGCTGTGCCCAAAGGCCTATTTCTGGCACACGGAGGTGCCTCGCAAAGTCTCGCGCCATTCGAGTCCGGCGGACAAAGTTGGCCAGCCCCACCCCAAGGCTATAGCCCACCCGTTTTTGTGGCCTTTTTCCGCTGGACGAACTTGGCGCCCCGGCCTTCGGGCGGGTATTTTTGGGCGCGGCTGTGCCCGTGGCCTGTTTTTGGCACACAGAGGCACCTCGCAAAGTCTCGCGCCATTCCGAGTCCGGCGGACGAAGTTGGCCAGCCCCACCCCACCCCCCAAGGCGATAGCCCACCCGGTTTTGTGGCCATTTTACGCGGGACGAACGTGGCGCCCCGGCCGTCGGGCGGGTATTTTTGGGCGCGGCTGTGCCCGCGGCCTATTTTTGGCACACGGAGGTGCCTCGCAAAGTCTCGCGCCATTCCGAGTCCGGCGGACGAATTTGGCCAGCCCCACCCCCCAAGGCTATAGCCCACCCGTATTTGTGGCCTTTTTCCGCTGGACGAACTTGGCGCCCCGGCCTTCGGGTGGGTATTTTTGGGCGCGGCTGTGCCCGTGGCCTATTTTTGGCACACGGAGGCGCCTCGTAAAGTCTCGCGCCATTCCAAGTCCGGCGGACGAAGTTGGCCAGCCCCACCCCCCAAGGCTATAGCCCACCCGTTTTTGTGGCCTTTTTCCGCTGGACGAACTTGGCGCCCCGGCCTTCGGGCGGGTATTTTTGGGCGCGGCTGTGCCCGAGGCCTATTTTTGGCACACGGAGGAGCCTCGCAAAGTCTCGGGCCATTCCGAGTCCGGCGGACAAAGTTGGCCAGCCCCACCCCCCAAGGCTATAGCCCACCCGTATTAGTGGCCTTTTTCCGCTGGACGAACTTGGCGCCCGGCCTTCGGGTGGGTATTTTTTGGCTCGGCTGTGCAGCCTGACCTATTTTTGGCACGGAGGTGCCTCGCAATGTCTCGCGCCATTCCGAGTCCGGCGGACGAGTTGGCCAGCCCCACCCCCAAGGCTATAGCCCACCCGTTTTTGTGGCCTTTTTCGGTGGGCCGAACTTGGCGCCCCGGCCTTCGGGCGGGTATTTTTGGGCGCGGCTGTGACCAAGGCATATTTCTGGCACACGGAGGTGCCTCGCAAAAGTCTCGCCCATTCCAGTCCAGCGGACAAAGTTGGCCAGCCCCACCCCCAAGGCTATAGCCCACCCGTTTTGTGGCCTTTTTCCGCTGGACCGAACTTGGCGCCCGGCCTTGGGCGGGTATTTTTAAGGCGCGGCTGTGCCCGTGGCCTGTTTTTGGCACACAGAGGCGCCTCGCAAAGTCTCGCGCCATTCCGAGTCCGGCGGACCAGTTGGCCAGCCCCCCACCCCCAAGGCCATAACCCACCCGTTTTTGTGGCCTTTTTCCGCTGGGCGAACTTGGCGCCCGGCCTTCGGGGCGGGTATTTTTGGCGCGGCTGTGCCTTTGACTGGCCCCCAGCACACGGAGGTGCCTCGCAAATTCTCGCGCCATTCCGAGTCCGGCGGACGAATTTGGCCAGCCCCACCCCCCAAGGCTATAGCCCACCCGTTTTTGTGGCCTTTTTCCGCTGGACGAACTTGGCGCCCCGGCCTTCGGGTGGTTATTTTTTGGCGCGGCTGTGCCCGTGGCCTGGCCACACAGCACGGAGGCGCCTCGGAAAGTCTCGCGCCATTCCAAGTCCGGCGGACGAAGTTGGCCAGCCCCACCCCCAAGGCTATAGCCCACCCGTTTTTGTGGCCTTTTCCGCTGGACGAACTTGGCGCCCGGCCTCGGGCGGGTATTTTAGGCGCGGCTGTGCCCGAGGCCTATTTTTGGCACACGGATGGCGCCTCGCAAAGTCTCGGGCCATTCCGAGTCCAGCGGACCGAAGTTGGCCAGCCCCACCCCCAAGGCTATAGCCCACCCGTTTTTGTGGCCTTTTCCGCTGGACGAACTTGGCGCCCGGCCTTCGGGCGGGTATTTTCAGGCGCGGCTGTGCCGCAGCCTATTTTAACACACACGGGGCGCTCGCAAAGTCTCGCGCCATTCCGAGTCCGGCGGACAGAAGTTGGCCAGCCCCACCCCCCAAGGCTATAGCCCACCCGTATTTGTGGCCTTTTTCCGCTGGACGAACTTGGCGCCCCGGCCTTCGGGTGGGTATTTTACAGGCGCGGCTGTGCCCCAGCCTGCCCCCAGCCCACGGAGGCGCCTCGTAAAGTCTCGCGCCATTCCAAGTCCGGCGGACGAAGTTGGCCAGCCCCACCCCCCAAGGCTATAGCCCACCCGTTTTTGTGGCCTTTTTCCGCTGGACGAACTTGGCGCCCCGGCCTTCGGGCGGGTATTTTTGGGCGTGGCTGTGCCGCGGCCTATTTTGGCACACGGAGGCGCCTCGCAAAGTCTCGCGCCATTCCGAGTCCGGCGGACGAAGTTGGCCAGCCCCACCCCCCAAGGCTATAGCCCACCCGTTTTTGTGGCCTTTTTCCGGTGGACGAACTTGGCGCCCCGGCCTTCGGGCGGGTATTTTTGGGCGCGGCTGTGACCGAGGCCTATTTCTGGCACACGGAGGTGCCTCGCAAAGTCTCGCCCCATTCCGAGTCCGGCGGACAAAGTTGGCCAGCCCCACCCCCCAAGGCTATAGCCCACCCGTTTTTGTGGCCTTTTTCCGCTGGACGAACTTGGCGCCCCGGCCTTCGGGCGGGTATTTTTGGGCGCGGCTGTGCCCGCGGCCTGTTTTTGGCACACAGAGGCACCTCGCAAAGTCTCGCGCCATTCCGAGTCCGGCGGACGAAGTTGGCCAGCCCCACCTCCCAAGGCTATCGCCCACCCGTTTTTGTGGCCTTTTTCCGCTGGACGAAGTTGGCGCCCGGCCTTCGGGCGGGTATTTTTGGGCGCGGCTGTGACCGAGGCCTATTTCTGGCACACGGAGGTGCCTCGCAAAGTCTCGCCCCATTCCGAGTCCGGCGGACAAAGTTGGCCAGCCCCACCCCCCAAGGCTATAGCCCACCCGTTTTTGTGGCCTTTTTCCGCTGGACAAACTTGGCGCCCCGGCCTTCGGGCGGGTATTTTTTGGCGTGGCTGTGCCCGCGGCCTGTTTTTGGCACACAGAGGCACCTCGCAAAGTCTCGCGCCATTCCGAGTCCAGCGGACGAAGTTGGCCAGCCCCACCTCCCAAGGCTATCGCCCACCCGTTTTTGTGGCCTATTTCCGCTGGACGAACTTGGCGCCCCGGCCTTCGGGCGGGTATTTTTGGACGCGGCTGTGACCGCAGCCTATTTTTGGCACACGGAGGCGCCTCGCAAAGTCTCGCGCCATTCCGAGTCCGGCGGACGAAGTTGGCCAGCCCCACCCCCCAAGGCTATAGCCCACCCGTTTTAGTGGCCTTTTTCCGCTGGACCAACTTGGCGGCCTAGCCTTCGGGCGGGTATTTTTGGGTGCGGCTGTGCCCGCGGCCTATTTTTGGCACACGGAGGTGCCTCACAGAGGTTCGCGACATTCCGAGTCTGGCGGACGAAATGGGCCAGCCCCACCCCCCAAGGCTATAGCCCACCCGTTTTTGTGCCCTTTTTCCGCTGGACGAACTTGGCGCCCCGGCCTTCGGGCGGGTATTTTTGGGTACGGCTGTGCCCATTGGCCTATTTTGGTCCACGGAGGTGCCTCGCAAACTCTCGCGCCATTCCGAGTCCGGCGGACGAAGTCGGCCAGCCCCACCCCCAAGGCAATAGCCCCCCCGGTTTTGGGGCCTTTTTGCGCTGGCCGAAAATGGCGGCCCGGCCGTCGGGCGGGTATTTTTGGGCGTGGCTGTGCCGCGGCCTATTTTGGCACACGGAGGCGCCTCGCAAAGTCTCGCGCCATTCCGAGTCCGGCGGACGAAGTTGGCCAGCCCCACCCCCCAAGGCTATAGCCCACCCGTTTTTGTGGCCTTTTTCCGCTGGACGAACTTGGCGCCCCGGCCTTCGGGCGGGTATTTTTTGGCGCGGCTGTGACCGCGGCCTATTTTTGGCACACGGAGGTGCCTCGCAAAGTCTCGCCCCATTCCGAGTCCGGCGGACAAAGTTGGCCAGCCCCACCCCCCAAGGCTATAGCCCACCCGTTTTTGTGGCCTTTTTCCGCTGGACGAACTTGGCGCCCCGGCCTTCGGGCGGGTATTTTTGGGCGTGGCTGTGCCCGCGGCCTGTTTTTGGCACACAGAGGCACCTCGCAAAGTCTCGCGCCATTCCGAGTCCGGCGGACGAAGTTGGCCAGCCCCACCTCCCAAGGCTATCGCCCACCCGTTTTTGTGGCCTTTTTCCGCTGGACGAACTTGGCGCCCCGGCCTTCGGGCGGGTATTTTTGGGCGCGGCTGTGCCCACGGCCTATTTTTGGCACACGGAGGCGCCTCGCAAAGTCTCGCGCCATTCCGAGTCCAGCGGATTTGAGTTGGCCAGCCCCACCCCCAAGGCTATAGCCCACCCGTTTTTGTGGGCTTTTTCCGGTGGTCGTAATTGGCGGCCCCGGCCTTCGGGGGGGGTTTTTTTGGGCGCGGCTGTGCCCATGGCCTATTTTGGAACACGGAGGTGCCTCACAAAGTCTCGCGCCATTCCGAGTCGGGCGGGCGAGGTGGGCCAGCCCCACCCCCAAGGCTATAGCCCACCCGTTTTGTGGCCTTTTTCCGCTGGGCCAGAACTTGGCGCCCGGCCTTGGCGGGTATTTTTAGGTGCGGCTGTGCCCGCTGCCTGGCCAGCACACGGAGGTGCCTCGCAAAGTCTCGCGCCATTCCGAGTCCGGCGGACAGAAGTTGGCCAGCCCCACCCCCAAGGCTATAGCCCACCCGTTTTGTGGCTTTTTCCGCTGGGACGAACTTGGCGCCCGGCCTTGGGCGGGTATTTTTGGGCGCGGCTGTGCCCATGGCCTATTTTTGGCACATGGAGGCGCCTCGCAAAGTCTCGCGCCATTCCGAGTCAGGCGGACGAGGAGTTGGCCAGCCCCACCCCCAAGGCTATAGCCCACCCGTTTTGTGGCCTTTTTCCGCTGGGCGAACTTGGCGCCCGGCCCTCGGGCGGGTATTTTTGGCGCGGCTGTGACCCAGCGTATTTTTGGCACACGGGGCGCCTCGCAAAGTCTCGCGCCATTCCGAGTCCGGCGGACGGAAGTTGGCCAGCCCCACCCCCAAGGCTATAGCCCACCCGTTTTTGTGGCCTTTTTTCCGCTGGACGAACTTGGCGCCCTGGCCTTGGGCGGCTGACACAGGCGCGGCTGTGACCAGCCTATTTTGGCACACGGAGGCGCCTCGCAAAGTCTCGCGCCATTCCGAGTCCGGCGGACGAAGTTGGCCAGCCCCACCCCCAAGGCTATAGCCCACCCGTTTTTGTGGCCTTTTTCCGCTGGGCGAACTTGGCGCCCGGCCTTGGGCGGGTATTTTTGGGCGCGGCTGTGCCGAGCCTATTTTGGCACACGGAGGTGCCTCGCAAAGTCTCGCGCCATTCCGAGTCCGGCGGACAGAAGTGGGCCAGCCCCACCCCCAAGGCTATAGCCCACCCGTTTTTGTGGCCTTTTCCGCTGGCCGAACTTGGCGCCCGGCCTTCGGGCGGGTATTTTAGGCGCGGCTGTGCCCGCAGCGTATTTTGGCACACGGAGGCGCCTCGCAAAGTCTCGAGCCATTCCGAGTCCAGCGGACAGTTGGCCAGCCCCACCCCCAAGGCTATAGCCCACCCGTTTTGTGGCCTTTTTCCGCTGGGCCGAACTTGGCGCCCGGCCTTCGGGCGGGTATTTTTGGGAACGGCTGTGCCCGCGGCCTATTTTTGGCACACGGAGGTACCTCGCAAAGTCTCGCGCCATTCCGAGTCAGGCGGACGAAGTTGGCCAGCCCCACCCCCCAAGGCTATAGCCCACCCGTTTTTGTGGTCTTTTTCCGCTGGGCGTGCTTGGCGCCCCGGCTTTCGGGCGGGTATTTTAGGCGCGGCTGTGCCCGCGGCCTATTTTTGGCACTGGAGGCGCCTCGCAAAGTCTCGCGCCATTCCGAGTCAGGCGGACAGAGTTGGCCAGCCCCACCCCCAAGGCTATAGCCCACCCCGTTTTGTGGCCTTTTTCCGCTGGGCCAGACTTGGCGCCCGGCCTTCGGGGGAGGTATTTTTTGGCGCGGCTGTGCCCGTGCCCTATTTTTGGCACACGGGGCGCCTCGCAAAGTCGCGCCATTCCGAGTCCGGCGGACAGAAGTGGGCCAGCCGCACCCCCAAGGCTATAGCCCACCCGTTTTTGTGGCCTTTTTCCGCTGGGCCGAACTTGGCGCCCGGCCTTCGGGCGGGTATTTTTAGGCGCGGCTGTGCCCGCGGCCTATTTTGGCACACGGAGGCGCCTCGCAAAGTCTCGCGCCATTCCGAGTCAGGCGGACGAAGTTGGCCAGCCCCACCCCCAAGGCTATAGCCCACCCGTTTTGTGGTCTTTTCCGCTGGGCGAGCTTGGCGCCCAGGCCTTCGGGCGGGTATTTTTAGGCGCGGCTGTGCCCGCGGCCTATTTTTGGCACGGAGGCGCCTCGCAAAGTCTCGCGCCATTCCGAGGTCCGGCGGACGAAGTTGGCCAGCCCCACCCCCAAGGCTATAGCCCACCCGTTTTTGTGGCCTTTTCCGCTGGGCGAACTTGGCGCCCCAGCCTTCTGGCGGGTATTTTTGGCGCGGCTGTGACCGCAGCGTATTTTGGCACACACGGAGGCGCCTCGTAAAGTCTCGCGCCATTCCGAGTCCGGCGGATTGAAGTTGGCCAGCCCCACCCCCAAGGCTATAGCCCACCCGTTTTGTGGCCTTTTTCCGCTGGGCGAACTTGGCGCCCGGCCTTGGGCCCGGGATTTTGGCGCGGCTGTGCCGCTGCCTATTTTTGGCACACGGAGGTGCCTCGCAAAGTCTCGCGCCATTCCGAGTCCAGGCGGACGGAAGTGGGCCAGCCCCACCCCCAAGGCTATAGCCCACCCGTTTTAGTGGCCTTTTTCCGCTGGACCAACTTGGCGGCCTAGCCTTCGGGCGGGAATTTTTGGGTGCGGCTGTGCCGTTTTTGGCCTATTTTGGCACACACGGAGGCACCTCGCAAAGTCTCCCGCCATTCCGAGGCGGCGGGTCAGTTGGCCAGCCCCACCCCCAAAGGCTATAGCCCACCCGTTTTATGGCCTTTTTCCGCTGGACGAACTTGGCGCCCGGCCTTCAGTCGGGCATTTTGGGCGCGGCTGTGCCCATGGCCTATTTTAGCAGCACACGGAGCGCCTCGCAAAGTCTCGCGCCATTCCAGTCCGGCGGACGAAGTTGGCCAGCCCCACCCCAAAGGCTATAGCCCACCCGTTTTGTGGACTTTTCCGCTGGACGAACTTGGCGCCCGGCCTTCGGGCGGGTATTTTTAGCGCGGCTGTGCCCGCCGCCTATTTTTGGCACACGGAGGCGCCTGCATGCGTCTCGCGCCATACCGAGTCCGGCGGACGAAGTTGGCCAGCACCCCCCCCCAACGCTAAAGCCCACCCGTTTTTGTGGCCTTTTTCCACTGGACGAACTTGGCGCCCCGGCCATCGGGCGGGTATGTTTGGGCGCGGCTGTGCCCGCTGACGGCCTATTTTTGGCACACGGGCGCCTCGCAAAGTCTCGCGCCATTCCTGGTCCCGGCGGACGAAGTTGGCCAGCCCCACCCCCAAGGCTATAGCCCACCCGTTTTGTGTCCTTTTTCCGCTGCACGAACTTGGCGCCCGGCCTTCAGTCGGGCATTTTTGGGCGCGGCTGTGCCCGCGGCCTGGCCACAGCACACGGAGGCGCCTCGCAATGTCTCGCGCCATTCCGAGTCCGGCGGACGAAGTTGGCCAGCCCCACCCCAAAGGCTATAGCCCACCCGTTTTGTGGACTTTTTCCGCTGGATGAACTTGGCGCCCGGCCTTGGGCGGGTATTTTTGGGCGCGGCTGTGCCCCGCCGCCTATTTTGGCACCACGGAGGCGCCTCGCATGGCGTCTCGCGCCATTCCGAGTCCGGCGGACGAAGTTGGCCAGCCCCACCCCAAGGCTATAGCCCACCCGTTTTTGTGGACTTTTCCGCTGGACGAACTTGGCGCCCGGCCTTCGGGCGGGTATTTTTGGCGCGGCTGTGCCCACGGCCTATTTTGGCAGCCACGGATACGCCTCGCAAAGTCTCGCGCCATTCCTGGTCCAGCGGACCAGTTGGCCAGCCCCACCCCACGGCTATAGCCCACCCGTTTTTGTGGCGTTTTACCGCTGGACGAACTTGGCGCCCCGGCCTTCGGGCGGGTATTTTGGACGCGGCTGTGCCCGCGGCCTATTTTTGGCACACGGAGGTGCCTCGCAAAGTCTCGCGCCATTCCGAGTCCGGTGGAAGAAGTAGGCCAGCCCCACCCCCAAGGCTATAGCCCACCCGTTTTGTGGCCTTTTTCCGCTGGACGAACTTGGCGCCCGGCCTTCGGGCGGGTATTTTTGGCGCGGCTGTGCCAGTGGCCTATTTTTGGCGCACGGAGGCGCCTCGCAAGTCTCGCGCCATTCCGAGTCCGGCGGACGAAGTTGGCCAGCCCCACCCCCAAGGCTATAGCCCACCGTTTTTGTGGCCTTTTCCGCTGGGCGAACTTGGCGCCCGGCCTTCGGGCGGGTATTTTTTGGGCGCTGCTGTGCCCATGGCCTATTTTAGCACACACGGGCGCCTCGCAAAGTCTCGCGCCATTCCCGAGTCCGGCGGACGAAGTTGGCCAGCCCCACCCCCAAGGCTATAGCCCACCCGTTTTGTGGCCTTTTTCCGCTGGGCGAACTTGGCGCCCGGCCTTCAGGCGGGTATTTTCTGTGCGCGGCTGTGCCAGCCTGGCCAATTTTGGCAGCACGGAGGCGCCTCGCAAAGTCTCGCGCCATTCCGATTACGGCGGTCCAATTTGTCCAGGCCCACCCCCCAAGGATATTGCCCACCCGTTTTTGTGGCCTTTTTCCGCTGGACGAACTTGGTGCCCGGCCTTCGGGGAGTATTTTTAGGCGCGGCTGTGCCCGTAGACCTATTTTGGCACACGGAGGCGCCTCGCAAAGTCTCGCGCCATTCCGAGTCCGGCGGATGAAGTTGGCCAACCCCACCCCAAGGCTATAGCCCACCCGTTTTTGTGGCCTTTTTCCGCTGGGCCGAACTTGGCGCCCGGCCTTGGGCGAGTATTTTTGGGCGCGGCTGTGTGCCGACCTATTTTGTCACACGGGCGCCTCGCAAAGTCGCGCCATTCCGAGTCCGGCGGACGAGTTGGCCAGCCCCACCCCCAAGGCTATAGCCCACCCGTTTTTGTGGCCTTTTTCAGCTGGACGAACTTGGCGCCCGGCCTTCGGGCGGGTATTTTTAGGCGCAGCTGTGCCCGCGGCCTATTTTAGCACGGAGCGCCTCGCAAAGTCTCGCACCATTCCAACTCCGGCGGAAGTTGGCCAGCCCCACCCCCCAAGGCTATAGCCCTCCCGTTTCTGTGGCCTTTTTCCGCTGGACGAGCTTGGCGCCCCGGCTTTCGGGCGGGTATTTTTGGGCGCGGCTGTGCCCGTGGCCTATTTTTGGCCCACGGAGGCGCCTCGCAAAGTCTCGCGCGATTCCGAGTCAGGCGGACGAAGTTGGCCAGCCCCACCCCCAAAGGCTATAGCCCACCCGTTTTTGTGGCCTTTTTCCGCTGGACGAACTTGGCGCCCGGCCTTCGGGCGGGTATTTTTGGGCGCGGCTGTGCCCTTTGACCTATTTTTGGGCACACACGGAGACCCCTCGCAAAGTCTCGCGCCATTCCGAGTCCGGGCGGACGAAGTTGGCCAGCCCCACCCCCAAGGCTATAGCCCACCCGTTTTTGTGGACTTTTTCCGCTGGACGAACTTGGCGCCCGGCCTTCGGGCGGGGTATTTTGGCGCGGCTGTGCCCGCGGCCTATTTCTAGCACACGGAGGCGCCTCGCAAAGTCTCGCGCCATTCAGTCCGGCGGACAGAAGTTGGCCAGCCCCACCCCCAAGGCTATAGCCCACCCGTTTTTGTGGCCTTTTTTCCGCTGGGCGAACTTAAATGCCCCGGCCTTCAGGCGGGTATTTCTGTGCGAGGCTGTGCCAGTGGCCACCCCAAGGCTATAGCACACGGAGGCGCCTCGTAAAGTCTCGCGCAATCCGAGTCCGCGGACGAGGAAGTTGGCCAGCCCCACCCCCAAGGCTATTGCCCACCCATTTTGTGGCCGTTTTTTCCGCTTTCGCTGGGCGAAGTTGGTGCCCGGCATTCGGGCGGGTATTTTTAGGCTGTGCCCGTAGCCTATTTTGGCACACGGAGGCTCCTCGCAAAGTCTCGCGCCATTCCGAGTCCGGCGGGGCGGTTGGCCAACCCCACCCCCAAGGCTATAGCCCACCCGTTTTTGTGGCCTTTTTCCGCTGGGCGAACTTGGCGCCCGGCCTTCAGGCGCGTATTTTTGGGGCGGCTGTGCCCATGGCCTATTTTGGCACACGGAGCCCCCTCGCAACGTCTCGCGCCATTCCTAGTCCGTCGGACGAAGTTGGCCAGCCCCCCCCAAGGCTATAGCCCACTCGTTTTTGTGGCCTTTTCCGCTGGACGAACTTGGCGCCCGGCTTTTTCGGGCAGGTATTTTTGGGCGCGGCTGTGCCATGGGCCTATTTTGGCACACAGAGGCGCCTCGCAAAGTCTCGCCATTCGAGTCCAGCAGACGAGTTGGCCAGCCCCACCCCCAAGGCTATAGCCCACCCATTTTTGTGGCCTTTTCCGCTGGACGAACTTGGCGCCCGGCCTTCGGGCGGGTATTTTGGCGCGGCTGTGCCGCGTCTATTTTTTGCACGGAGGCGCCTTGCAAAGTCTCGCGCCATTCGAGTCCGGCGGACGAGTTGGCCAGCCCCACCCCCAAGGCTATAGCCCACCCGTTTTGTGGCCTTTTTCCGCTGGACGAACTTGGCGCCCGGCCTTCGGGAGGGTATTTTTGGGCGCGGCTGTGCCAGCTGGCCTATTTGGCCCAACACCTGGGCGCCTCGCAAAGTCTCGCGCCATTCCAATTCCGGCGGACAGAAGTTGGCCAGCCCCACCCCCAAGGCTATAGCCACCCGTTTTGTGGCCTTTTTCCGCTGGGCGAACTTGCGCCCCGGCCTTCGGGCGGGTATTTTCAGGCGCGGCTGTGCCTGCTGCCTATTTTTGCACACGGAGGTGCCTCGGAAAGTCTCGCACCAATCCGAGTCCGGCGGACGAAGTGGGCCAGCCCCACCCCCAAGGCTGCATAGCCCACCCGTTTTTGTGGCCTTTTTCCGCTGGGCGAACTTGGCGCCCGGCCTTCGGGGCGGGTATTTTTGGGCGCTGGCTGTGCCCGCGGCCTATTTCCCAGCACACGGAGGCGCCTCGCAGAGTCTCACGCAATTCCGAGTCCGGCGGACAAAGTTGGCCAGCCCACCCCCAACTATAGCCCACCCGTTTTTGTGGCCTTTATTCGCTGGACGA
>JAUJEM010000078.1:0-60240 GCA_030448935.1 Citrus cavaleriei
GATAAATGAGTGATGTATTTGAATCAATAATCTTTGAATGCTTACATGTCTCATGATTGTGTGATGTATATGTATGATAAATGTGTTATATATTTAAATTTATAATCTTTGAATATTTATAATTATGATTCATGCATTAAAATGGCTTTTGAAAGTGTTCGGGATCACGAAATGGTTTTGGAATCAATCAAAATTAGCCGGAAAGCAAACATTTGTACAAAAGGGCAGCAAAGAGGCAGTTACCCGCCTGCCCCAAACCCGAGAGCAAGTGGCTAGCCATTTGACTCTAAGCGACTAGCCGCTTGGTCACGGTTTTTATACATTTCTTCCCCCTTTCTCTTGCTTTCTTCAACCTTTGTCTACTCTCTTTCATGGCCGTTCATCTCTCCTCCATTTCCTCTTAAATTTTTTTCATTTCTCAGTCATTTTCATGCCAAAATCAATCTTTTAAACCATTACCCATGCATTTAACCTTCATTAAACACTTCCGAATCATCATTTCATCACTTGTTTCTCCAAATCTAAAAATCAAAACCTAAGCTTACCTATATCTCTCTCTTCTATTTTAAGCTCTTTTTAGCTCATTTTTTTTTATCCAATTAATACCATACATTGCCTTAAATCATCTCTAGGATCAATTTTATTGATTCAAATACATTCATTTCACTCAAAATCTTGAAAATTCGAATTTAGGTATTAAAGCTTGTTCTTGTTTTCAACAATAGTTAGTAGCCAAAAATCCAAGGGAAAACATATAGCCAAGAAGCGCAAGGAAGATCATGGAGACAATCTGGAGTTCATATTAACCCATTTTCTGCAACCACCTTTTTAGAAATGTTTTCACGATAAATTTATGTCGAGGTTGGTTATTGCCCCCTATTTTGTCAATCTTCATCATTCGGAGAATTTAGCAATTTTTGATAAATCTCTTAGTGATTTTCTTATTGACATGGGTTAGAAAAATGTTTTAGTTTTCAAGGAACGATGTTATGAAATTTAGTCAAAGTTTTTTATTCGAATATGGTTATTTCTTTGCAAACTACAAATAGAATTGTTACAAGTGTTGGGGGAATACATATTGAGTTTGATGTTGTGGATTTAAATCATATTCTTAGAACTCCAAATGAAAGGTTGGAACATTATACTGCTAAAAGCAAAATAGATTATTCGTGGTATTCAGTTGAGGATATTGTTTGAAAAATTTGTAGATGTTTCGATTTGTCCTTTAAGTTTTGTAAATCTACCTTGAAATCTCAAGCCTTACCCCTTCAACTTAGGATCCTTCATTATGTTCTTTAACATGTCATTAGTCTTAGGCCTGGACATGGGGATGAAGTTACCCGATTAGATGTGGCCTTATTGGATAGCATTCTAAAGGGTAGGGTGCTAAATGTCAGTTATATGCTTAGCACTCCATGTATAGCAAAACGATCCCTTCCTCATGGAAGCATTTTTACCCACATTCTCAAACAATTTTGGGTACCCATAATCGAACCAACATTTTTGAATCCTAAGGAATTAGGAGATGAAGCTATAGCCAATTTAGGGATTATATGGACGGAAGATAAATGGTGTAAAAACCAGAGATACAAAAACAAGGGTACTACATTAGCTCCTATAGATCATCGTTTCTTTAACGATGTTCTTCCACACAAACCAAATTTGATCTCAATGTTCACAATACCACATCCTTCGCCTTTTAAGGGTCCTTCCTATTCTACTTCAAATAGACCAGGATCCAACAAAGAGTTATTGATCAAGTGGTATTCTTTTGAGCCAGAGGAGCCAATTTCATCCCAACAGGCCTTTCAAATTCAGTCCACTGAGCAACAACGCCGTTTTGCAAAAGTGCAGAAATAACGCCATTTAATCAACTAATATCAGCCTTTGCCCAATGAGCTTTGATGGTCAATAACAACTTTTACCGCTCTTGGGTTTCACCACCATCCTCATTATTTATCCACCATCTCTGCAGTGTTCTATTCTTTTTCATCTTGATTTAGGTTCTTTGTTTTTTATCCGCACCATTTTCCCTTGTAAATTGTTGTTTTAATTATGATTAAAGATGATTGTTGTTTGATATTTAAATGTTTTACATTTGGATGATATTTTATGGATTCTTGGATAACTCTTTGGTTACTTGCATGTGATTTTATATGTTTCTTGATTATCTATTGAGATGTTATTTTTGGTGCGAGCATGGAGTTATAGTAATTGTGATGATGAAGAGGAGAAGTCATGTATTTTGATCTTGAAATATTGATGCATGATTTTGAAAATATTTAGGGGAGCATACATTTTGTTAAAGATCATGTATTAAGTGGAGAGTTCATAGTTCATTTATATTTGAATTTGTATGCCATATATTAAGAGGAGTATAAATGTCAAAATACATGAAATGTTTTGTCATCATCAAAAGAAAGATTGTTAGCCTAAGGGTTACATATATTGTAATTTTGATGATAAAACATATGTCTTAAGTATGATGGGGAATATTGTATTTTCACATTTTCACCAGTTCTTGAAGGATAATATTTAGGCAAGTGAATCACGTGAGGGAAAATGGGGTTCAGGCACTCAACATAATAGTTTCAGTCAAGAACAAAATTTAGTTCAACAAGTCATTATTGCGACAAATTATTGTAAAGGCGATATGATTTAATGTATGCGGTTTAGCATTTAAAAGCTCAAGAAGTTGTGGGTAAAAATATAATTTTAAAATAATATTATTGTAGCAAAATTCAAATTGCAAACGGTAACTTGCATCAGACATGTTGAGCTGACTAGTTAAGAGGCTAATCGCTTGCTATGGTTTTGTCCATAATGAGCTAGTTTTTGTATCAAAACTATATAAAATCAAACCAGTTCATTTTTAAAGACTTTTGCAAGTATAAACAAGTGTAAACAACATATTTTAAACTTTAATTAAATCATCATAGAATTAAATATTCATTGAGTTATTATTAAGAGTTAATATCGAGAGGTTTTCGCTGCGGGTTTAAGCTTGAAATTGAACTTGGAGAATCTTAGTAGAGTGTTCAATTTTGACCAGAATTTTCATTTTCAATCTTTAATTTTCAAAGATTAACCATTATGGACTTGCTTTCCTGTTTGTGCTTCAACAAGCTAGTCTTCTTTCACATTGTGATTGCCAAAATTTTACTACTAATACATCAATTTATTAATTTTTTTATTATTTTACTTATTTTACTTTATATTTACAAGTCTTATACTCCATTTCTATATTTTTTTATTTTATTTTACAAATAACGTTGATTTATAAATTTTATATTAAATTCACAAATTTTCTATTTCATTTCATAATCTAAGTTTAATCACAATATTGATACCATGGTTTTAGTCACTACTTTAATTAACAACTAGATACGGAAAAATTTATATATTTTAACTAACTCATTACATGAAGCTTTTAATATATTATATTACAAAAATAATTAAAATATATAAGAAAAAAATCCTGACATTCTTGCTGTTTTTGGAACGTTATAGTGGCAACTTTTATTTTATTATTATATAAGAGTGAAAATCAAATCTCTTCTCTATCACTAAGTAGTATACTTCCCAAAAAAAAAAAAAAAAAAAATTTGATGTCATTTAATTACATTAAAAAAATGTCATAGAAGTGTTGTGTCGGTTTAATCAGAGGATGGGAGTGCATTACGACTATTGTATATATGTTATGTTTTCATGATGATGTTGTTTAAATATTTAGTTCTTGTTTGGTATGACTTATTTAATAACTATAAGTGCTTATTTAATTTTCATAAGTTCCTATCATAATTTTTGTTGTTGTTTGGTTGTTTTTTCTAATAGAGTTTTTAAAACTTAAATAAGTTATTTTACTCTACTAGTAAAAACTCAAATTTGAGCTTTGAGAGTAGAGGCTGAGAAGTTTTTAAATGTCAAAATATCTAAATATCCTCTACTTATTTAATAATTGTATTTATTATTTTCATAATATAACTTTAAAAAGCTTGCCTATTATAGTAATTTCACAAATTTTAATAAAATTTTTATTGACAACCAAACAACTAAATATTTTTAGTAAAAACTCTCTAGTTTACAAAAGTTCTATTAACAAAACTCTATTTAAATGCTCTACTTTAAAAGCTGTACTCAAACAGCCCAGACCGATACCTACTAATAACATGAGCAGCTCGAGCCTAGCTCACCCAATAATGAAAAGAAAATGATTTAACCTCCTGCTATTAGATAGGTGTAATGCATGCATGTAATACACATTTATTCAAAAGAAAATACATTTATTTATTCAAAAGAAAATACATTTATTTATTCAAAGAAAAAATACATTTGTATGACAGATGTATGAGTAATGCAATGCCAAAAGTCTTCACTTAAAAGTTGAAGGCATATCATCAAAACATGTGACCCCTAGAGATAGAAACTTGAACATTCACAATGATCAATGCAACTTGTCCTTCATTGTTCCAGAAGATAGCTAGGCACATTAATCCTCCAACATTTCTCAATGGTTTCAAAATCATCGACAATATATAAACATGGTTCCCTTTTTTGATTCTGAATTTTGATTCCTAATATTGAAATTAATTGGTAATAACTACAGAACTGAAATTTCTTGGCACTCATTTTGTGAGGAATTGGTGTAACACAAATTTAATAGCATTTTGAAGCCAAAGGAAATCTAGTCTCAATTAATATGACTCTAGCTTCAGAGTTATGTCTCTAGACAAATACCGATGATCATGAAGTGACGGATGCATTCTATTGATATATTCCTTAAATGCTTATATATTATGATTTTCAGATCTAATGACCCAGTAGTATTTTTGAGCACATATAACACCTAGATCATTAATAATGGTGATCAGCATTGTTTTAAGATTTAGAGCAAATTGTGCGATAGCCTAGGAACACTTGGCCGAATGTTTCCTACAGTTAAAACAAGATGTTTGTTAAAGAAATATCTCAATGAAAAAGTAGATGGCAGGAAAGCTGTGAGTTCAATATGCAGAGATCTTTTGGCATTTGAAACAATAATCTTAAGGTTCTAGATCCCTCTAAGGATGAAAAGGCAGAAATTGATCAACAAAATGAAGAGGGTGCATAATATGCAGCAAGTGAAGACAACAGTACCTGTAGTCTTATCATCATTGTGCATATTCATCAATTAGTCCAGTCATAAATCAACAATTGTAACAGTTGTAAGTATAGTACAGAGACCTTATGTAAAAGCAGTGAACTCATGAATAAAAAGATGTGCTGGTTACATCCGTTATTCTGTGCATTGCTTTCGTATTAATTCTCTGCACAAAATAGCCATCATTTATGTAATTTAAGCTTGGTATCGGAAATACCATTCCAGAAATGGGCATGGATTCAATATCGTAGTTCAACTGAAGAGGTTGACTGTAGTGAGCAAACACTTGAAACATAGCAGTAACACAACAGTCATCATCCTTAATTATTATAAAACTCCTCTCAAATTTTCCTTTTCAGTTTCCACAGAACTTGACAGAACTATGTCATCTAAGAGGACCAAGGTCATGCCTGCCATACGTCACAATGGTCTGGAGCACCTCGTAGTGACTCACAAGACATACCAACCAAATATATCATCAGTACTGAGGATGACGGCACAACAAATCAACACTAAGACCAAATTTTGTAGTGTGTTGCAAACCGGACCAACTACTCATAGTTGGCTTCTTTCTAATCACAGAAAGTATTGTTGTGCTGTGACTCATTGCAGCTTCTCTTGAGTTGTTGACAGTGCTGGAGAAAAATTTGCTCTTCACAGTCCATAGCTAGGTCAATAGTGCTAGGATGCAACTACTAGCACTAGAAAAGATAATCTGTTTATCAGTGAATACTGCACCAAGATGAGAAATCTGGTAACGGAACTTGTTACTGCTAGAAGTTTGTCTCAAATGAAGATCTCTGCAACCTTATTATCACAGGACTTGACAGAAGCTATGAGTCTGTGTTCAGGGAGCCAGACTTCAATGCTTTAAACATTCCTTTTTGAAGAACTCTGCTCAATCCTCTTAAGCCATGAAGCAAGACTTGAACAGCAAGCCACTGCTGAAGCACAAGCTGCCCTATGGGGCAAATGTCACCATGAAACACAAGTGTGGGATGAATGAGAGAAAGAAGGTCATGGGAAAGGATACAATCCAAACCAGGACCTGGAAAGTCATGGAGGCAGAGGTAGATATGGAGGAAAAGAAAACAGTCTTTTAAGCCTGATGTCACCTGTCATATTTTGCTTCAAAGTTAGTTTACACTACAGATGAGTGTTAGCACATACATCAGAAAGACTTGTGCCCAGAAGCAATGAGCAACAACACCAAAGAGCGGCCTTTGTTGTAGCTAATGAAGGAGTGCTTGAAACAGAACCTGGACAGTCCATTACGACAAAAACTATGTGACTAATGACCTCAACAACTTGAGCATGAGATCTGGTATAAAGTTAATTCCTTTCTCATGGTTTGAAATGGACACAAATTAAAAATATCACACACTGGCACAATACTATTTCCTTTATCTTTTGGTAAAAAAGAAGATACTTGACTCTAAAATGTTTAATAATGTTCTATATGTACTTGATATAACCAATAATCTCCTTAGCATATCAAGTTTGATCTCAGAAAACCATCTTAATATCTTGTTTACTGAAAAACATTGTTATTTATACAAAGGACAAGCTGGGTGCTCTTCTTCAGAACGAATCATGGAGGACTGTTTGTGGTCAGTAGAACTGCTGAAAATAAAGCGGAGGTGTTGCTTTCAATTCTCTTTTAAGTTCACAGTCTTTGTTTGCAATTATAATAGAGTCAAATTCAGTTGAGTTTGATTCTAAGTCGGCAGAGTTTGAATGTGTTCAGTCTATTGAGTCAAATAAAAATCAGTTGGATATAATGAAGCAATTAGACCTTTTAGATAGAAAGTTTGGTCATCCAAGTGATGCTGTACTCAAAATAATAGTGTCAAGAAGCTGTAATAATATCTCAGCCTTAAATAAAAGAATCAAGTTCCTTTTGTTCATTATATATATATAGAAAGAACCATAAGCTAAGCTTCAAAAAAGCTCACGGACTAAAACGCAAGCAACATTAGAATTATTGCACAATGATATCACCTATTCCATTAGGAGAAAGGTACAAATACTAAGCATAGTAGATGACCACACTAGGTACACACTTCACTAGGACATTTCCACTCATTAACAAATCTGAAACAACAAAAATCTTTATAAAATTTAAAGAACAAGTGGAAAGAACATCAGAAAAAAGAAAACTTAAGTGCTTAAGTGACTGAGAGGTGAATTTAGGCCATTAAAGGGTATGTAGAGATATGAGGAATAGTCTTTATATATTCATGCTTATACACTTCAATGAAAGAATTGAGTGGAACTGTATATATACCACAACCAGATGAATTTGAAAGCAAGGAAAATTGGAAAAAACCAAGCTATGTCTGTGATTGGAAAAAGCACTATGGCTTAAAGCAGGCACAAGGGGTCTGGTATAAGAAGCTGAGAGGAGTTTTGCTGACTTGGTCCAAAATGCAATCTCAGACAAATCGCAGACACATTATTATTTCTCGGGAAGAATAAGGAAAGTCAGTATATGTACTTTTATATATGATGATGACATATTGATCACAGAAGTGACCAAAGAACGACTGAAGGCGTTATCAAACAATTGAATGAAAGTTTGCTTTTAAATTACCTGGCATACCCATCTATTTTATGCAAATTGAAGCAAAAAGAGACTGTGGAGGAGGCACTCGTGCTAAGAAAAGTATATACAGGATCTACTAAAGAAAACCAAATGTTACAGCTATAAGAATAGTACGGAGACCTTGTATGAAAAGCAAGTGAACTCATGAATAAAGATATGTCGGTTATATCAAGTTATTCTATGCATTGCTTTCAAATTATTCTCTGCACGATAGCCATCATTTTCAGTAATTTAAACTCTTACGCTAATTGGAAAATGCACTGGCTTGCTTCTGCAGTAATTTGTTGTTGGATTGGACCATTGATTTTAAGTGATGAAGACAAAAATTCAACAAGGGACTCATACGAGCCACATGGAAAAATTCATTTTTAATCATTATTAATCACATAATATGATCCATGTAGCAAAATTAAAATTTATTATTAATATGAGCCACGGACTAATTATTTCATACAACAAAGACAACATTATGGTATTTGTTATTTAACTTTATTATATTTTGTTCCCTTTCTATAAATAGGACTTCAGGCCGTATTGAATAAATAAGGTGAAAGTTAATTATCTGCAATCATGACATATTCCCAAAGATTCAAAAATCAATTCAATGCCACCTAACAATATTTATTAAAAATTAAAAATAAATATAAATAGAAACAAATTAATGATTTTCGACTACCCCAAAATCTAACACATTTTTATCCTGCTGATATCTAAAATCTTGATTCTCTCAAACTAACAAGAGTTAGAAACAAAACCTAGTCAAAGCAGTGGATTTAATTATACATTTGTAAAGTATGGCATCATCCATTTCGGATGCCACATTATTTTTATTTCTATCGCAATTTGATGAGGCAAAGGAAAAATGATGACTTTTTTCGATGATGAGAAAAAAGAAAGATGTGTTTTTTAATGAAGAACAAAAAATGACTTCATTTAGTGAGGCAAGAGAATATTGATTGCTTCTTTTATCTTCTTCACTGCTTGTTTCGGTTGCAATATTTCAAATTAGTGCATGATTAAAATTCTGTTTTTATAAAATCACATCACAGATGAAGATATGTGGAAAGAAAATTATCGACGAAGAAGACATACTTAACATTTCGTGCTATAAACATGATTCTGCAGCAATAATAGAGAGCTCACTAACTTGATACGCATAAAGTTGGTTTTGAAGCAAAATGCTATCACACAGAATCGCGGTGAAAATCATTGAATAGAGAGCACTACTCTTTGTAATTTGTATCCGAAGGCTTGGCTGTGTTTTAATCGGTTGATGGATCCTATAAATAGGGAGCACTGCTCTTTGTAATTTGTATCTGAAATTGAAAGCCTTATCAATTACAATAATATCATCTTTCTTTATATCATCTATTTATCTATTTATACGTCTTACCTATATTCTCAATAATTATATTATAATTGATATTTTTATTGTTTATTGTTCACTGAATAATTCTTTTTTTAACCTTTGCTTACTAATAGAATTCTTCTTTTTTTTAATATTCTCTTTAGCGTATGAAATTGATACATTTTATTTTTTTCAATTTTAGTACTTTTAGTTCAACTACTTAGGAATTGTTTGTAATGAGATGATGTGGTTTTTAATATACAGTTGTTGGGATAAAAGCTAAATTTGTCAAAGAAAAGCTTATAGATTATGGTAAATAATAAATTTTGTATTAATTTTTATATTTAACAATTATTACAAAAATTATGAAATAAAAAAAACCACCAGCAGCGGTGGAGCCACAAACAGAGTGTGTTTTACCAAACACCCTAATAACTGAACCTTGGCAACCTAGTCATTTGGAAATCAGCCCAAACGAGATCCCTAACTAGGGTGTTTAAATGTCTACAATTAAGATTAGTTTAGAAAATAAGGTCCTATTTAGTATTGAGGGGCTATCTACAGCTAATGTCGAACAAAATTGTAACTATGAAATAAAAGTTAATAATATATAGTAAATATAATTTTTAAACAATAATTTTGATAAAATTAATAAAGGCATAATATTTTTTTTATCTTATATGTATAAAATCAAATAAACTTAACTTTAAACTACAAATAACTAATGTTTACCAAACACTTTAATGTTGTATCTTAAAATCTATAACTATCCAACCTCAATTTTAAATAGGGCCCAAGTATGGGTAATGCGTGGGATTTAGCATCTCACAACTTACCTAGCGTGTTATTAGTGAAATTACATTTACAATATTTTTAGCCCACTTACGTAGATGGATCAACTGGCTATTAACATGCTCTCCACCATGGTCATCGAGTTCAAGAAAAGGATTTATTATGTTTAGTAGGTGAAGTTTCACATTTCCATCCAAATATTTTATTAAAAATAAATGAAGAGTATTCATTGTGAAAAAGAAGTTTTGTCCAAACATTAAAAGGATCTTCCAAATTAATGTAAAACATAGAAACAAAAAGTTAATACTCATTTATATATCAAGTTAAAAACGGTTAATTTTGTGTTAATTGTGTTATAGATAGGCAAGAGTAAGAGACACAAACAAGATCGAAGGATTATCTTAGATGGAAAATTCTATAATACCGTAACAAAAATTTTGAGATAATGCCGTAGTTATTTTATACAGTTGGATGAGATCAATGGTGTACAATAATTAAAATATAATAAAAATGTAAATTTTTTTCTTTAATCAGTTTACATGGGGTTATTTATTTATAAAAAAATAAATTTAAGCTGGCAAAAAAAGAAGGCGAAAAAGAAGCAGTTTTTGTTTGCCTCCAATACTCTTTTTCCCTGTTGATAATTGCTTTGGAAGTTGCTCAAAGCAAAAACAGAGGCAAAAACAAGTTTAAAAAGAAGAAGAATCACAACGACGTAGTTGAGGAGAACCGAAAGCTGAGTTCTTGATCGTGAAGCGGTTTTTGAGTCAGCGATAACGACCCAAGTCAAGAGGTGTCCAGAATCGGCGCCGGCGATTAATAACCATATAATCCTCTGCTGCCTTAATCTTGTTGAGGGAAGAGAACCACGCAAATTACTAATAAAAATAAGGCAAGTTGCAGGCCACTGATTCTCCTCAACCACATTCGCATTAATGGGTTAATTTCAACATGTTTTTTTTACAATTTATTTGACCAAGACACACAAATATATATATAGAGAGAGCATGCACTAGACTTTGATATGATTTTTTTCTTGTTATTACAAGTATTACTTGAATACAAGTAATATGTCCCTATTCAAAACACATATTGTCAATATTATGTAATGTCCATTTGGTTCAGTATCTTATAATTTCTCTAGTTTATTCAATCTGATTTTGTTGACACTTATGCCCAATAGCCCTAGTTTCCTTTTACAAATCCACTTAGAAAAATTTCTTTGTTAGTGGTTCTATTTTTATTTATTTATTTTTGAGTGATTTGCCAATGTGTTAAATTTGTGCTTGGATCCTACATATTGGTAGTTAACGTTGATGCTTTGATGGAATTTCTAATAGAGTGAGTAAATTTTGTTGAAATTTCTAAGTAGAGTCTTCAAGTTATTTGTTGAAATGCCTTAGAGAAACAATGTGTTTGTATATGTTCTATTATTCAAATATGAGGCATGAAAATGAAAATAAAAATTTTGCGTTTGGGTAAATTTTCTATTGTATTTGGAATGATTTCAACATTTGTTTTTAAATTTTTCTAGTGTTTTGGGTTTATTTGTTTGGTTTTTAGGTTAAATTTTCTATTGTTTCTGGGCCAATTGGCTGTTGTTTTTCAGTTTAATTTTCTATTGTTTTTAGATAAATTTACTGCTGTTTTTGGGTTATATTTTCTGCTGTTTCTAAGTAAATTTTTCTGGTGTTTTAAGCTTCATTTGCTGTTGTTTTTAGGTTAAATTTTCTACTGTTCCTGGGTCAATTGGCTGCTGTTTTCAGTTTAATTTTTTACTGTTTTTAGATAAATTTACTACTATTTTTGGGTTATATTTTCTGTTGTTTCTTGGTAAATTTTTTCTAGTGTTTTGGGCTTCATTTGCTGCTGCTTTTGGATTAAATTTTCTGTTGTTTCTGGGTCAATTGGCTGCTGTTTTCAGTTTAATGTTTTGCTGTTTTTAGATAAATGTACTACTATTTTTGGGTTATATTTTCTGTTGTTTTTAGATAAATTTACTATTGTTTTTGTGCTTCATTTCTTTTTTTTTGGGTTAAATTTTCATTATTTCGATCAATTGGGCATTTTTTAGTTTAATTTTTTACTCTTTTTAGATAAATTTACTACTGTTTTTGGGTTATATTTTTTGCTGTTATTAGATAAATTTATTGTTGTTTTTGGGTTTAATTTGTTGTTACTTTTGGGTTAAATTTTTGCTATTTTCCGAGTAAATTTCTTTGTTGGTTTTCATTAAATTTTTGTTGTTTTTGGATAAATTTCTCTTTGTTTCAGATAATTGTTTTTTTGTTTTCATTTCATTTACTGTTGTTTTTAGGTTAAATTTGCTGCTGCTTTTCAATTAAATTTTTTGTTGTTTTTAGATTAAATTTTTTTCGTATATTGGGCTTCATTTTTGTCATTGTTTTTGTGTTAAATTTTTTGTTGTTCTAGGTAAATTTATTGCTTTTTTTAGTTAATTTTTTTGTGTTTTTGGATAAATTTACTACTATTTTTTGGGTTAGATTTTTTTTTGTCAGTAAATTTTGTTTGTTGTTTTGTGCATAGAGCTGGCCGAAAAATGGTCATGATGCATTTTGAATGCGGAATGATGGAGACTGGTAGTAAAAGTTTCTTGTGTTGTTTTTGCTGCTACTTGCTCCATTTGAGCTTCTAGAAATTGTTAAGGGTAGCTGGGAAGAAGAAAGAGATGATGAGAAATGCAAATTGTTTGTGACCTTTAGATTGATGTACCAAGCCAATAGTTATATTGCAAAATATCTGTTTTTTTTTAGTTTGTTAATTTTATTTTTTTGGATTATAACTAATGTCAGAATAGTTATTGTTTGTCACCATTCGAAGCAAATACTAGTCTAAATTTCTAGGAAAGGTGTTCCTAATTCTTGCTTGGGTGATTGAATTTTGTATTGAAATGTTTATTTCTAAAATATTTTTAGAGGATCCAAAACTTGTGATATTTGACATTTCTTTTTGTGCTTAATATCTTCATATACACAGTTCTTGTAAACTTGAAAATGGCGAGAAAATGTAGAATGAGAATGATTTCAAGGAGAATGATAATGTGAACCAAGAAAATGAAATTTTAAGAAAAAAATCGGCCTTTTCATTGAGCATATTTGCACCTCGGATTATGATGAATGGTTGCACGACCTCCACGTGCAGCAGATTTAGGTGCGGATTTGGCGAATATTAACTTCCATGTTTGGAGAATTGAGAGAGAGAGATTCATATTTGGGGAATGACGAATAGGGACTGTGTTTTAATTTTTCATTTTGTCGTTCTCGTCTTCTATGGTGCCATTGAGACTTGAGAGCCGAGCCTTTTTTTTACCGCTTTCACTTAAAAAGGAAAATGAATATTTTAAGGAAGCGACGTAGTTTTAGTGAATTTTAAATGTTATAATTTTTTGTTGTTGTTTATATCTTAATTATATAGCATTATTTTTTAAAATAAGTTAAAGATAAAATTTATAACATTTATATATATACCTAAAATATATATAGAACCACTTATGTTATGATTTATTTTTGGGTTCAGATTTATCATTTTTAGTTAAATTTTAAATTTATGATTTTATACCTAATTTTTCATTCGGGAAAGGGACATTAGGGTTGGCAGAAAAGCCCGGGCCGGCCCAGGCCCGCGGGCTTTAACCCCTGCCCGTGGCTTGAAATTATGGGTAAGGGCTCATAATTAATAAAGCCCATAACATATGGGCTCAGTCAAGGGCCTAAATGAAAAGCCCGGGCTTTATAATAAATAATATATATATATTGTATATTATGGATAATGGCTTTATATATATATATATATTTTTTAAAAATGCATAATATATTATAAAATTGAAAAAAAATTAAACAAAACAATAAAAAATCAGGCAAAGGGAAAGGGCAAAGGTTTTGTCACAAAATGTTAAAATTCCTAAATTGGTAAATCTATTATTAGTTTTTTTATATTAGTGGTTGATTTGTATATTGTGTACGGTACTTGTATTGTTAGTATTTTTATATTTTGTGTTGGCTAATCATGTATTAGAGAATTATATTTAAGTTTTTAGCCTATTGTAGTATTATGTATTGGATAATTATGTTTTGAAAATTTATAGTTTTATTTTTTTAAAAAAAATTTAAAAATTTGTAAAAGCTCGGGCTTGGCCCGAGGCCCGGCCCATGCCCCGTCAAGGCCCGGCCCGCCCAAAGCCCGCTCAACTTGGATGGGCTTTGAGAGGCCTGGACTTATTTAACATTATACGGGCCGGTCCTCGGGCTTGGCAAAGCCCGGCCCAGCCTCTTAAATTGCCAACCCTAAGGGACATGGTCGATTTTTATAAACTAATTTAAAGAAAATGATAGATTTATGATTTTATTAATATATTATAATTAATAATAATAATAATTTTGAATAAATAATCACTATAATTAAAATATAAAATAATAATTATGATAATAATTCATTAAGTACATATATTACATGCAAGGAAGACTAGGCTCGACTTTTAGTCTAATTGACTTGACCGAATTTTTGGCCTTTGACTCGAATTTAATGGTTAGGCTTGGGTCTAAATATTAGAGCCCAATTAAATTCATATCAGGTTCGGGACCTATATGCCCGACCCGACCTGACCCGACCTCGACCATAAAACCTAAAACAAATGTAATAATATGATTACGGCCTTGAATAATCTTTATTTTTATGTTACTTCAAACAATTTCTAAGCTTTTATATTTATTTTGTATATGGGGAGGCTATGTCCAATTTTTAAATTTTAAATTAATTAAAAATTAAAAAAAAAACTTTAAAAGAAACTATGATCGGGCCCAAGCTTTCAAATAATTTGGCTTTTTTGGGCTTGAAAATTTTATTTCATTATGAGCTGTGCTCGTAAATGGCTAAGCACGGGCCTAACTCGACCCATCGCCATCCTTGCGAATATACTATTGATCCATTATGAACTCATCAATTAAATTCATGATCATAGTAAATGTGTTATTATCATTCTTTTGTTTGCAAGAACAACTTGTAAACAAAATAAAAACTTAGTAAAATGACACAGAATTTGTAAATTGACATTAAGTGTAAAATAAAATAAAAATTTGTAAACCACACATAAAACTAATAAATTGATGAAAAATTGGATAAAGTAATGTTCGAATTGTAAATTGCAAGAAACACTTGTAAATAAAACAAAAATTTAGAAAAATGACATAAAACTTGTAAATTAACATTAAATATAAAATGAAACAATAAATTTGTAAACCACACATAAAACAAGTAAATTTAAGGAAAAATGGGTAAATTAATGTTGAAGTTGTAATTTGCAAGAAGAACTTGTAAGCAAAATAAAAATTTAGAAAAATAACATAAAACTTGTAAATTGATATTATGTGTGAAATAAAACAAAAATTTATAAACCACACATAAAACTAGTAAATTGATGAGAAAATGGGTAAGTTAATATTTGAGTTGTAAATTGCAAGAAGAACTTGTAAACAAAAACAAACCTTAGAAAATGACATAGAACTTGTAAATTGACATTACATGTGAAATGAAACAAAAATTTATAAATCACGCCTAAAACTAGTAAATTGATGGAAAAAGAGGTAAATTAATAATGGTGTTGTAAATTGCAGGAAAAACTTGTAAACAAAACAAAAACTTAGAAAAATGACATAAAACTTGTAAATTGACATTAAGTGTGAAATGAAACAAAATATTTGTAAATCACATATCAAAATATTTGTAAATCACATATAAAACTAGTAAATTGATGGAAAAAAGTTAAATTAATGATGGAGTTGTAAATTAGAAGAAAAAAGTGTAAACAAAACAAAAATTTAGAAAAATGGCATAAAACTTGTAAATTGTCATTAAGTGTGAAATGAAACAAAAACTTGTAAACCACAAATAAAACTAGTAAATTGATGGAAAAATAGGAAAATTAATGTTGGAGTTGTAAATTGTAAGAAGTTGTAAACAAAACAAAACCTTAGAAAAATGACATACAACTTGAAAATTGACATTAAGTGTGAAATGAAACAAAACATTTGTAAATCACATATCAAAATATTTGTAAATCACACTTAAAATTAGTAAATTGATGGAAAAAGAGATAAATTAATGATGGAGTTGTAAATTAGAAGAAAAAAGTATAAACAAAACAAAAACTTAGAAAAATTATATAAAACTTGTAAATTGACATTAAGTGTGAAATGAAACAAAAAAATTTGTAAATCACAACTAAAACTAGTAAATTGATGGAAAAAGAGATAAATTAATGATGGAGTTATAAATTGCAAGAACAACTTGTAAACAAAACAAAAACTTAGAAAAGTGACATGGAACTTGTAAATTGACATTAAGTGTGAAATAAAACAAAAAATTTTGTAAATCACATTTAAATTTAGTAAATTGATGAAAAAGAGGTAAATTAATGATGAAGTTGTAAATTAGAAGAAAAAAGTATAAACAAAACAAAAACTTAGAAAAATGATATAAAACTTGTAATTGACACTAAGTGTGAAATGAAACAAAAAATTTGTAAACTACATATAAAACTAGTAAATTGATGGAAAAATAGGTAAATTAATGTTGGAGTTGTAAATTGGAAGAAGAACTTATAAACCAAACAAAACCTAAAAAAATGACAGAACTTGTAAATTTACATTAAGTGTGAAATGAAACAAAAAATTTGTAAACCACACATAAAACTAGTAAATTGATGGGAAAAACTGTAAATTAATTTTGGAGTTGTGAATTGAAAGAAGAACTTGTAAACAACACAAAAACTTTGAAAAATAACATAGAACTTGTACATTGACATTAAGTGTGAAATGAACCAAAACAATGTGTAAATCACACATAAAACTAGTAAATTGATGGGAAAATGAGTAAATTAATGTTGGAATTGTAAATTGCAAGACAAACTTGTAAACAAAACAAAAATTTAGAAAAATGGTATAAAACTTATAACTTGACATTAAGTGTAAAATGAAATAACAAATTTGTAAACCACATATAAAACTAGTAAATTTATGGAAAATGGGGTAAATTTATGTTGGAGTTGTTATTTGCAAGAACAACTTGTAAACAAAACAAAAACTTAGAAAAATAACATAAAACTTGTAAATTGACATTATGTGTGAAATAAAACAAAAAATTTGTAAACCACACATAAAACTAGTAAATTGATGGAAAAATTGGTAAGTTAATATTTGAGTTGTAAATTGCAAGAAGAACTTGTAAATAAAACAAAACCTTCGAAAAATGAAATAGAACTTGTAAATTGACATTAAGTATGAAATGAAACAAAAAATTTATAAATCATGCATAAAACTAGTAAATTGATGAAAAAAAAGGTAAATTAATGATGGAGTTGTAAATTAGAAGAAAAAAGTGTAAATAAAACAAAAATTTTTTAAAATGACATAAAACTTGTAAATTGACATTAAGTGTGAAATGACACAAAATATTTGTAAACCACACCTAAAACTAGTAAATTGATGGAAAAAATGAGTAAATTAATGTTGGAGTTGTATTTTGCAAGAAGAACTTGTAAACAAAACCAAAACTTAGAAAAATCACATAAAACTTGTAAATTGACATTATGTGTGAAATAAAACAAAATATTTGTAAACCACACATAAAACTAGTAAATTGATGAGAAAATGGGTAAGTTAATATTTGAGTCGTAAATTGCAAGAAGAACTTGTAAACAAAACAAAAGCCTTAGAAAAAATGACATAGAACTTGTAAATTGACATTAAGTGTGAAATGAAACAAAAAATTTGTAAATCACACTTAAAACTAGTAAATTGATTAAAAAAGAGGTAAATTAATTGTTGAGCTGTAAATTGTAAGAACAACTTCTAAACAAAACAAAAACTTAGATAAATGACATGGAACTTGTAAATTGACATTAAGTGTGAAATAAAACAAAAAATTTGTAAACCACAAATAAAACTAGTAAATTGATGGAAAAATTAATAAATTAATGTTGGAGTTGTAAATTATAAGAAAAACTTGTAAACAAAACAAAGCCTTAGAAAAATGACATACAACTTGTAAATTGACAGTAAGTGTGAAATGAAACAAAACATACGTAAATCACACATAAACCTAGTAAATTGATGGAAAATGGGGTAAATTAATATTGGAATTGTAAATTGTAAGAAGAACATGTAAACAAAATAAAAACTTAAAGAAATGACATAGAACTTGTAAATTGACATTAGTTGTGAAATGAAACAAAATATTTATAAATCATACATAAAACTAGTAAATTGATAGGAAAAGAGGTAAATCAATTATGGAGTTGTACATTAGAAGAAAAAAGGGATAAATTAATGTTGGAGTTGTAATTTACAATAAGAACTTGTAAACAAAACAAAAACTTAGAAAAATAACATAAAACTTATAAATTGACATTATGTGTGAAATAAAACAAAAATTTGTAAACCACACATAAAACTAGTAAATTGATGGAAAAAGAGGTAAATTAATGATGAAATTGTGAATTAGAAGAAAAAGGTGTAAACAAAACAAATATTTTAAAAAATGACATAAAACTTGTAAATTGAGATTATGTGTGAAATGAAACAAAATATTTGTAGACCACACCTAAAACTAGTAAATTGATGAAAAAATGGGTAAATTAATATTGGAGTTGTAATTTGCAAGAAGAACTTGTAAACAAAACGAAAACTTAGAAAAATAACATAAAACTTGTAAATTGACATTATGTGTGAAATAAAATAAAAAATTTGTAAACCACACATAAAACTAGTAAATTGATGGAAAAATTGGTAAGTTAATATTTGAGTTGTAAATTGAAAGAAGAACTTGTAAACAAAACAAAACCTTAGAAAATGACATAGAACTTGTAAATTGACATTAAGTGTGAAATGAAACAAAAAATTTGTAAGCCACACATAAAACTAATAAATTGATGGAAAAATAGATAAATTAATGTTGGAGTTATAAAATACAAGAGGAACTTGTAAACAAAATAAAAATTTTGAAAAATGATATAGAACTTGTACTTTGACATTAAGTGTGAAATGAACTAAAAAATATGTAAATCACAATTAAAACTAGTAAATTGATGGAAATGATCCCCGGGTTAGCTCATTTAATTGACTGCACCACTACTGGATTAATAAGTAAGACAACTAGCTATTTGGGTCAAAAGCCTAAATATATCATTTAGTGGGAGGCTCCATTTAATTAGCTTGTATGTAAGGGGCCTTATGTTATTTTACAAGGTGGGTCCCCTATAGAAAAAGCAAGTAACGTGAGTTTTGATTTTCATTATTTGGAGTCTAGGGTTTTCACTAAAGGAAGATATAAAAAGGCTTATTTTCTCTAAAGAAAAAAGAGCAGCCCATTTATACAGATTAGAGAAAAAGATTTTTCTCTTAGTTATTGAGAGAAAAATTTTCTCGTGCTAATTGCTTTGATAGTGATAAAGGCGCCCACACGTCAAGTGCAGATCGACCCTGAGTCATAACCTGGAAGATCATTGTGACAGTTCGTGATCTAACAAGCGTAGTAGTGACAGATCGTGATCTAACAGGAGTGTTGGTGACGGATCGTGATCTGGGAGCCTAAATCACTTCAACAGAAAAAACCAAATCGGATTTTCAAGGTACGATTTCTAGATTACAAATTCTTATATATGGTATGAGAGCGATCTTAAAAGGTTTTATAAAAATTTAAAAACTATATTTTTCTCCAACAATTGGTATCAGAGCCATCTCATATTAATATATAAGAATATTATATGAAATCAATCTTGAAATTTATATATTAGAGTGGCACAATTTATTCAAATATATATTATTATTTTAATATATGAATAAAGCATGTTTTTGGTTTGTCTTAATTTATGGTTAGATTTTACGCTGTATTTTTTCTTCGGATCTATAACAAGAGGGGCGACTTTTCATCACGATGTTTCCCTCTTGATTTATTTTACTGTTATAGAATTTTTGTAAGCCAAAATTGGCCTAGGAAATTTGTAAATCAATCATGGATGTCAGATCAGAGGAAACGAAGGCTGGATATTTTGACAGCGGCAACAAACCAGCGCGCCGGCGGCCAATGAATGGCTGGGCCGGCGGCGCGCACGTGTCTGCAGTTGCAAGCAAAGCCGCCAGGTGCAGTGCGCTTCGCGGGTTCCGTCATTTGGTGGCTTTCCGGCGTGGCGGCAATGGTTAAATCGGCGCTTCGAACTTGGATGAACAAAGTGGATCGGCTTTGTGGTGATGTATACTGGGACAGCAAAAGATGGATTTAGGGTTTCAATGGTTTTTATCATTGAGATCCCTATGCCTCCATATTTTTTTTCTTTTTGGGCAGACACGTTTAAATTTTTGCAGTTAAGTCCAAAAACAGTTTTAGGCTTAATGAATCATAGTTTAGGCTCAATTTCAATTGGGCTTAATTGATTAAAATGCATAGATAAAATTGAACACATTAAATTTATTTTTGGTCCAAAAATTTTATTTTAATAAAAAAAATTAATTATTTATTTATTTCCTTTCAAAATTAAAGTTGGACCAATAATAAATTTAAAACCCCAATTTCCCCTAGTCCATCAACAAAGACAAGCTTATGAAGATGGACAATGACAAGAAGCCCAATGAATATTAGGCTTAGGATTAATGTATTTTTCATTATTAGGAAAGCCATGAATTAAGATTATTTAATTGTTTTTTTTTATATGTTATGTTTTGGATGATAACATGCCATAATAACATGTCATATAGAATAGGTAGTGCCACTCTATGCATAATGATACATGTCATTCATTAATAATGAATTTCATTATATTGTTTGAAATTTGCATATGCTTAATAATATTGGATATCACCTAGATAATATTATAGGAAGCATGCAATTAACAATATGTATGTTTTAAAAGGAAAAATCAATTTTAAAATATTGAGTGGGAGAGGGAAAATTCAAGATAATTTTCCTACGAACTCCATTGTTACTTCAATAATAAAATTATATATATACATCGACTTCATGATACAGGTGATGCTTCTTCGGAGGGTATATATATTAGATATTTTATTTGATGAGCTTCTTCAAAGATAAATTGAAATATTTTTCAATCGATTGTTCACCCCAACGGTGACTATTGATATGAAAAATACGTGAGATTGAAACAATGGTTATACACTCAACTAAAATTTGTTATTAAACTTCCCAACGAAGCTCATAACAAATTTAGGTCCAAAAAGGATAACGATAATTATTTATCATGTCTCTACATGAAAGTAAATAATCCAATGGGTAATTGGGTCTAGTAAGTATAGACATGACTTTCCCAACGGATAGCTTGTCAAAGCAGAACTAGATTATCGTTACAATAAATTAAAATGCATTTATGGTTTTATGCATTTTTGTCATTTATTGTGAATATTATTTCAAAATATTTATGTATGGATGTTTTATTTTTTAGAAAATGTCTTCCCTGAGCCCACTTACTATTATTCTGAGTCAAAATAAACTCACTGGAGAGAACTATATAGATTTGAAAATAAATCTATTCATTGTCCCGATCGCTGAAAATTATAAATATGTCTTACCTACCCATGCCCTCCAGGTTCCAAATGATGATGCTCATAGAAATCGAGGAGGCTTTATGAGAAATGGCAAAGGCCAATGAAATGGCAAAATGCTACATTTCATCCTCGATTTCTAATATTCTGCAGACCAAACATCGAACTTGAGACCCCCACCAAATAATGGATAGTCTCCAACAGATGTTCAGGCAGAGTACTTGCCCCGCGAGACAAGCAAATAACGAAAGGAATTATAAACAGAAATGGGGAAGGGCACAAGAGTTCGTGATCATGTCCTCAAAATGATGGATTATTTGAATGAGGTTGAGATTCAGGAGCACAAATCAATGATAACTCAAAGATTGACATGGTGCTAGAATCTTCCGCTTAAAAACATTCAATGAGTTTAAGGTCAATTATAACATGAACAAAAGAAACATGACCTTAACTGAATTGATGAACGAACTCCATTCTGCTGAAGAGATCTATCGTGCTGAGAAATCTCTGGGAAGTATAAATATTGCTGAAAAAGGTTCTTCTAGATCTAAGCCGAAAGGAAAAGGTAAGAAGAAAGCTAGGAAAAAGAGACCGTCTACCAAGCAAGATGGCGAGCCAAAAGACAAATGCTTCAAGTGTGAACAGAAAGGTCACTAGAAAAAGGATTGCCCTAGGATTGTGAAATCAGGTATGGGAAATCTTTTTGTAATTGAGGTCTGTTTAGTTCAGAATCCTATTGACACTTGGGTGTTGGATTCAAGAGCAACTAATCATATTTGTAATTTACTTTATTGGTTTCAGGAAACCAGGAAAATAAGTGAAGGAAGCGTAAAGCTGCAGTTAGGGACAGGACAGTTCGTGTCGCAGTGAAGACTGGATCTATTTTATTATCTTTTAATAATGAGACTTTAGTTTTGAATAATTGTCTTTATGTTCCAGACATTAAGAGGAATTTAATTTGTGAGCTTGTTTGTCAAAGCAAGGGTACATCGTAAACTTTGGATCCTCTATTTCTATTTTTCATAATAAGAGACTTATTTGTTCTGGTACATTAGAAGATAATTTATATCATTTAAGTCCAACGATCCATTCTATGCATGACACAATGATCAATAATGATGAGCATACACATTTATCTAAGAAAACAAATATTTCTTCCAACCAATGTTACTCGGCATTTACGTTTGGGTCATATCAACTAAAAAAAGATACACAGAATGATCAAAGATGAGCTCTTGGGTACATTAGAAAAATAATCATTGAAACTCAGAGAATACTGATTAGAAGGGAAAATGACCAAAAGGCCATTCTTGGCCAAAGGAGTACGTGTAACAAGACCACTTGAATTGGTACATACTGGCATGTATGTGGACCAATCAATGTACAAGCTCGAGGAGGTTATGAGTATTTCATCACTTTCACTGATGATTACTCGAGATACAGTTATGTTTATCTGATGCGTCACAAGTCTGAAGCTCTTGAGAAATTCAAAGAGTATAGGGCTGAGACAGAAAAGCAATTAGATAAGAACATAAAGAAACTTCGATCTGATCGAGGTGGTGAATTTCTCTCAGGAGATTTCAAAGAGTATCTGGTTGAAATTGGGATTATATCTCAATTGACTCGCCCTGGGAACACCATAAAAATCGAGGAGGTAAATGAAAGAAGAAATAGAACTCTTTTGGATATGGTGAGATCTATGCTTAGTTATTCGTCAATACCAATCTCTTTTTAGGGACTAGCACTGGAAACTGCAGTTTACCTCTTGAACTTAGTTCCATCTAAGTCAGTGCCTAAAACCCCAATAGAATTATGGTCAGGTTGCAAACCAAGTTTACGACATGTCGGTATTTGGGGATCACCAAAGACATGTCTTTTTGAAACCAAAGGCAGACAAAATGGATTCACGTTTTGAGGTTTGTATGTTTGTGGGGTATCCCAAAGGAACAAGGGGAAGTTTATTTTATAGTCCTCAAGATAGGAAAGTGATTGTGAGCACACATTTCACTTCCCTCGAGGAAGACTATATGAATAACTTCAAACCTAAGAGTAATGTAATACTTGAAGAACTGTCAGGTGATCAGGTTGATACTCAGCTTTCAACGCCTATTACAGAACAGGAAGAATAGCAACAACCAAATGATCAACACAGGATTATCCCTGAACAACCATCACTTTTAGAACCTCGTTGTAGTGGGAGGGTAAATAGGTTACCTACGAGATACATGCTTTTGGGAGAAACCTATTCTGCTATCTCAGATGAACATATACAAGATCCCACTAGTTACAATGAAGCTCTAATAGATAGAGATGTTGAATTTTGGAAAAAGGCAATGAATCAAGAAATGGAATCTATGTATTCCAATAAAGTCTGTGAACTTGTAGAGGCACCAAATGGGGTAAAACCTATAGGGTGCAAGTGGATCTACAAGAGAAAAAGAGGAGTAGACGGAAGGGTGGAAACATTTAAAGTAAGATTAGTAGCCAAAGGGTTTACTCAGAAAGAGTGAATCGATTATGAGGAAACCTTTTCTCCGGTTGCTATGCTTAAATCCATCAGGATTCTGCTCTCCATTGCTGCAGTGCTAGATTATGAAATTTGCCAAATGGATGTCAAGACTGCCTTTCTTAACTGGCATCTTGAAGAAAACATTTACATGCAACAACCAGATGGATTTATACAAAAAGGCCAAGAACACATGGTATGTAAGTTGCAGAGATCCATTTATGGATTGAAACAAACATCCCGGTCATGGAACATCAGATTTGATCAAGCGATTAAATCATTTGGATTCATTCAGAACATTGATGAACCATGTGTGTACAAGAAAATTCAAGAAAAATCTGTAGCCTTCCTAATTTTTTATGTAGACAATATTCTCCTAATTGGAAACGATATAGGAGTATTGACTACAATAAAGAGTTGGTTAGCAAAACAATTTGATATGAAAGACCTGGGAGAGGCAAGTTATATTTTTGGTATCAAGTTACTACGAGACCGGAAAAATAAAACTTTAGCCTTGTCTCAAGTGGTCTATATCGATAAGATATTGGCTAGATTTAGCATGGAAAATTCCAAGACTGGTTTATTACCATTTAGACATGGAATTACATTCTCTAAGGATCAATCACCTAAAACATCTGAAGGATAGAGAGAATGAGACGAGTTCCCTATGCAGAAGCTGTGGGAAGTCTCATGTATGCCATGCTTTGCACTAGGCCAGACATCTGTTTTGTGGTAGGGATGGTTAGTAGATATCAATCTAATCTCGGACTCGAACACCGGATCGCGGTCAAGCATATAATGAAGTATCGAAAAGAACTAAAAATTATATGCTTGTGTATTCGGTGATGAACTCATTCCAGTGGGTTATACCGATTCGACTTTATGTCGATAAGGATTCCGTAAAATCAACTTCCCGCTATGTGTTAACATTGGGAAGTGGAGCTATTAGTTGGAGGAGTGTGAAACAATCTTGTATATGAACTCGCAACTGAAGTCAATATGTGGCTGCATCCGAAGTCAGTAAAAGAAGTTGTATGGCTCCGCAAGTTCCTACAAGATCTTGAGGTGGTATTTCGCTGAATCGCACTCCGTTAAACTATTTTGCGATAATAGTGGTGCAAGAGAGCTCAATCTAAGGAACCAAGGAACCATAAGAAACAAAAACATATTGAGAGGAAGTATCATCTTATAAGGGATATAGTGCAGAGAGGTGATGTGGAGGTTACTCCAGATTGCGTCACAAAGAAAACTTGCGAGATCCTTTTACTAAGGCCATACTGGGAAACCTTTTAACTTGCACTTAGAATCCATGGGCATGCGTGAGATGCCAAATATGCTTTGAGAGATAGGGAGATTGTTGGGAAAATATGCTCTTTAAAAGCATGTGTTTATTTAATTGTAATAAATAATTTTTCTGATTAATAAAATAAATGAGGTATTTTATTCAAATATCTTAATTGCATTAATATTTTTATTAAAGTCCATTTAATCATATTATATGTATTTATGTGATCACTATGTGGATTCACAGAAGACATAAATACAAGTTATCTTATGATTAAATAAATTTAGTTCATAGATTGATAAATAAAGTTGGACACTTTATTTAGGTATAGACTGTAATAAATTCATTGAATGATTTGTCTTAATCATGTATGAATTTATTGATGTAGTACGACTACATTGAACAGGATCACATATGAGATTTAATTAACTTTGTAATAACTGTCAGACTTATTATATCTCATAGGCATTGATTTTACTGTAATCTTAATCTTGAGTTAATTATGATTTCATGATTGTAATTGTTATTCTATTTGAGTTACCAATGGGCACGACACATACTTGTGGTCAAGATTACCCGGTATCTTGGTGGGAGCAATTATGAGTATTGGAGTTATGGATTAACAATATAGAATTTGTACAACACATCTCTTGATGGGTTTTCGGCACTTGATCATAGAATTCTCTGGTCAGAGTGTGTCAACATATTTAGTATGTTGAAAATGATCATTAGAGAAAACCAGTAAGTATCAAGGAACAAGATGTAATTAAATTGATTGACAAGCTTGAGATATTGATTTAATTAATGATGTGGTACAAAGGATTGTGCAAGAAAGAAATCAATGTGGCTTGGGATTTAATTATTATTCGAGCATACAATTATGGAGGTCAATTCCAATCTTTTAGTGGAGTAGATTTAGAATTAAATAATTAGGTTATTTTAATTACAGTGCCTAATTGTTATAGCCACTATTGTATGTTCCCAAATGATCCCCGGGTTAGCTCATTTAATTGACTGCACCACTACTGGATTAATAAGCAAGATAACTAGCTATTTGGGTCAAAAGCCTAAATATATCATTTAGTGGGAGGCTCCATTTAATTAGCTTGTGTGTAAGGGGCCTTATGTTATTTTACAAGGTGGGTCCCCATAGAAAAAGCAAGTAACGTGAGTTTTGATTTTCATTATTTGGAGCGTAGGGTTTTCACTAAAGGGAGATATAAAAGGCTTATTTTCTCTAAAGAAAAAGAGCAGCCCTTTATACGGATCAGAGAAAAAGATTTTTCTCTTAGTTATTGAGAGAAAAATTTTCTCGTGCTAGTTGCTTTGGTAGTGATAAAGGCGCCCACACGTCAAGTGTAGATCAACCCTGAGTCATAACCTGAAAGATCATTGGTGACAGTTCGTGATCTAACAAGCGTGGTGGTGACGGATCGTGATCTAACAAGAGTGGAGGTGACGGATCGTGATCTGGGAGCCTAAATCACTTCAACAAAAAAAACCAAATCGGATTTTCAATGTACGATTTATAGATTAGAAATTCTTATATATTGTATGAGAGCAATCTTAAAAGGTTTTGTAAAGTAACCAGTGAAAGCTATTCAAAACGACTTGAGAGAGTGCGTTTCGATGTGTAAACCAAAGCTAAGTGAAACGATGTCGTGGAATGTCGTTTTACTTAAGTGAAACACCTGAGACGCACGTGAATGGATTCGAATGAATGAAGCCGTTAAAGTTGTTAATGAAGCATGGCTAGCACGTGAGAATCTGGGATTAGTTTCCGTGCAGCTATCAAAGAAATCGAAAGGAGCGATTCAGTGTGAATAAATGCTACGAATTAAGAGTATAAAAGGGGGTTACTCCTGGGTTTAATTAAGAAGCATTTTTCCATGAGATACCATCTGTAATTCTCTGTAATCTTGAGTTCATTCAATAAAAGCCTGAAGTCTTGTTCCTCCGTGGATGTAAGCTAAGTAATTTAGCTGAACCACGTTATACCTTTTTTCTGTTCTTTATTCTTTAGTTTGTTGTTTTCAATTCTTTGATTCTTAAACCATTGGTTGTTCCGTTCAGTTGAAGTTCTTGGTTAAACCTTCTTCAAGTCATCTATAGTTAAGCATCTAGGAAATCTGATCTTGGATCTTGGGCAGAAGCTGAAGGTGTTTGAGCAACTAAGTGCCCTTCAAATTCTACAATTGGTATCAGAGCAGGGTTTCTTTAATCAGATTCTAGTATGGCTCACCCTAAGGTTGATCTGGAGAAGTTTACAGGCAAGAACGACTTCAATATGTGGAAAGTAAAGATGGAGGCTCTACTGATAACTCAGGGACTGGGAGATGCCTTAGAACCAGTCACCAAGAAAGAGGGAATGGAAGCTTCATCATCACTAACACCTCAACAGGCTACTGATATAGATAAAAGGGCAAGAAGCACAATAATCTTGAGTCTTGGAGACTCTGTTATTAGAGAAGTTGCTAAAGAAAAGACAGTGGCTGATCTGTGGGCAAAACTGGAAACCATCTATATTACAAAGTCTCTCGCCAACAGACTTCATATCAAGAAAAGGATGTTTTCTCTAAAGATGGCAGAGGGATCCTCTCTTGATGATCATATAGATGAATTCAATCGAGTGTGTGACACCCTGGAGACAATTGATGAAAGCCTCAGTGATGAAAGTAAAGCTCTGCTCTTGGTAAGCTCACTTCCACAATCATACTCTAATTTTGTGGATGCCCTAATGTATGGGAGACAGACATTGTCCCTGGATGAGGTAAAGGCAGCCTTAAATACTAGAGGGTTGCAACAAAAGTCTGTGAGTATAGAAAGTGGAGTTGGGTTAACAGTAAAGGGGAAGTTTGAAAGAATAAGAATGCAACAAAGAATCAGAAGCAGTCCAAATCCAAGACCAAGCCAAAGGACCTGAAATGCTTCCATTGCCATAAGGAAGGACATTTCAAGAAGGATTGCCCAGACTTAAAGAACAAGAATAAGGAGAGAGTTGGGAATGCAGCTACAGCTGAAGAAGAAGAAGATGGTTATGAGTCAGCAGGTGTGTGTGTTGCCACTGAGGATATGCAAAAGGGTAAGTGGATTCTTGACTCTGGTTGCACATTTCATATGAGTCCATATAAGGGTTATTTTTCTGACTATCAAGACTTTGATGGAGGAAGAGTAATGATGGGTAATAATTCAGTGTGTAAAGTCATTGGGATTGGTAAAATTCATCTTAAGCTGCATGATGGGTCTATAAAAGAAATCAGACAAGTTAGGCATGTTCCAGAACTTAAAAGGAATTTGATTTCTTTAGGAATGATAGATTAAATAGGATGTAGCATTAAGCTTGAATCAGGTGAGTTGAAGATTCTTAATGGATCCACACTGGTTATGAAAGGGACCAGAAAGAATGGGGTCTATGTTTTAGATGGGGAGTCTGTAACAGGGGTCTCTAATGCCATTGAAAGCACTGACATAGATAAAACTACACTATGGCACTTAAGACTTGGGCATATGAGTATCAAAGGTCTGAAAGAACTTAATAAGTAAGGTGTTCTGGGGAATGATAAGATTGGGGAGCTAGTGTTCTGTGAAGAATGCATCCTAGGTAAATCCACTAGGAATAGCTTTAAGAAATCTATACATAAGACCTCTGAGATTTTGCAATATATACATTCAGACCTATGGGGACCTTCTCAGGTTCCATCTCTGGGTGGGAACATATATTTTATGACCATGATAGATGACTACTCTAGGAGAGTTTGGGTGTATGTGCTGAAAAGTAAAGATCAGGTGTTTGGGAAATTTAAAGAGTGGAAAGCACTGGTAGAGAATCAAACTGAGAAAAGGGTTAAGAAACTAGGATGAGACAATGGCCTTGAGTATTGTAATCAAGAGTTTGACAGTTTAAGGCAAAATGAGGATTGCAAGACATAGAACAGTAAGGTTAACCCCACAGCAAAATGGCCTAGCTGAAAGGATGAACAGGACTTTAATGGACAAAGTCAGATGCATGATGATACAGTCCCAACTTCCTAAAGGGCTATGGGCAGAAACCTTACTGACAAACCTCACTTTAGTGAACCTTAGCCCATCTACTGCAATTGACTTTAAAACACCATTAGAAATGTGGTCTGAAAACTGGGTAACTATCTGAGCTTAAAGCTTTTGGATGTGATGCTTATGCACATATAAAGCAAGGAAAGTTATCTCCAAGAGCTCAAAGGGAAGTTTATAGGGTATCCAGAGGTGTAAAAAGGTTACAAGTTATGGTGCACCGACCTTTATCCCCACCAAGTGCATCATCGGCAGGATGTGATCTTTAATGAAGAAACTGTGATAAAGAAAAAACTAAAAGAAAATTGTACTGAACCTCAGACAAAAACTCCAGAGAGAATACAGTTTTAGGTGGATCACCAAAATCTGAAGTCCTCTCAAAAGTTCTGCAGTTCGATGGAGATGAAGATGACAGTAGTGGAAACAATGAGCCACAATCACAACAGCACACTCAAACCCAACTTAGAGACTATCACCTGGTCAGAGATAGAGAGAGAAGACAGATAAGACCTCCACAAAGATATGGTTATGCAGACCTCATTGCATATGCACTGGCAGCATCACATGAGGTTGAGGAAGATGAGCCAACAACCTACAGAGAGGCTATGAAGAGTTCATATAAATCGAGTGGCAAGAGAGGCTATGGAATATGAAATGGACTCACTGTACAAGAACAACACCTGGGAATTGGTACAGAAACCTGAGAAAAGAAGGATTGTGGGGTGTAAATGGATTTTCAAGGTAAAAGAAGGGCTGACAGATGATGAGCCTAGGAGATTCAAAACTAGGCTAGTAGCAAAGGGATATACACAGAAGGAAGGAGTTGATTTTAAGGAAGTTTTCTCCGGTGGTCGACATGTTTCTATAAGAATTTTGTTAGCTCTAACAGTTGTATATGACATGGAGCTTGATCAACTTGATGTCAAAACAACCTTCTTACATGGGAGACTACAAGAGGAGATTTTAATGACTCAACCTGAAGGTTTTGTAAGCTCTGAATACCCTGACCATGTGTGCTTGCTGAAGAAGTCATTATATGGCTTGAAGCAGTCCCCAAGGCAATGGTACCTCAGGTTTGATGAATTCATGGTTTCACATGGATTCATGAGGTGCAATTTTGACTGTTGTGTATACTACAAGCAAATAGATTCAGATCATCACATATACTTGCTACTATATGTTGATGATATGTTGATTGCTTGTAAAATGAGGGAAGAAGTTGAAGCTTTAAAATAGATGCTGAACTCTGAGTTTGATATGAAGGATCTGGGTCATGCCAAGAAGATTTTGGGCATGGAAATCACAAGAGATAGAAGGAAGGGAACTATGTTTCTGTCTCAGAAGAAGTACTTGGAAAAAGTACTTAATACCTTTGGAATGAGCAACTGTAAACCAGTGATAACACCTCTGGCCTCTCATTTCAAACTCTCAAACCAGCAGTGTCCAAAGTCAAGTAAAGAAAAGCAAGAGATGTCGCAAGTACCCTATGCCAATGCAGTGGGGTGTATGATGTATGCAATGGTCCTCACAAGACCAGATATTTCACATGCTCTGAGCTTGATAAGGTGTACATGGCATCACCCGAAAAGAGCATTGGAATGCGGTAAATGGGTCTTTGAGATATCTGAATGGAACTTTGGATGTTGGGTTGTTGTATGGAAAGAATCGAGAGACAAATGAAGCTGGTTTATGGGGCTATGTTGACTCTGATTATGCTGGAGATCTGGACAGAAGGAGGTCACAAACTGGATACATGTTCATGTTGAATGGATGTCTGATAAGCTGGAAAGCAAGCTTGCAACATGTAGTGGCTTTATCAACTACAGAGGTGGTATATACCGCAGCCTCGAAGTCATCAAGGAGGCTTTATGGCTTAAAGGCTTAATCGGTGAGTTAGGAATACCTTTAAGGTTGTTGATATCCACCGTGATGACTCAAAAGTGCCATTTACTTGAGCAGTAAAATCCAGCTCATCATGAGAAAACCAAGCATATCGACATTAAGTTGCATTTCATAAGGAATGTAATATCAAAAGGAGTTGTAAAGATGGTAAAAATACATACCAGCAACAATCCTGCTGATATGCTTACAAAGGTGGTACCCTCAGCTAAGTTCAAGACCTGCTTGGACATAGCTGAAATATGCAGTTTGTAACTTGCATGGATTTGAGGAGAAAGACTGACAGGGATGAATTGTTTCAAGGTGGAGATTTGTAAAGTAACCAGTGAAAGTTATTCAAAACGACTTGAGAGAGTGCGTTTCGATGTGTAAACCAAAGCTAAGTGAAACGATGTCGTGGAATGTCGTTTTACTTAAGTGAAAACACCTGAGACGCACGTGAATGGATTCGAATGAATGAAGCCGTTAAAGTTGTTAATGAAGCATGGCTAGCACGTGAGAATCTGGGATTAGTTTCCAGGTAGCTATCAAAGAATCGAAAGGAGCCGATTACAGTGCGAATAATCGCTACGAATTAAGAGTATAAAAGGGGGTTACTCCTGGGTTTAATTAAGAAGCATTTTTCCATGAGATACCATCCAGTAATTCTCAGTAATCTTGAGTTCATTCAATAAAAGCCTGAAGTCTTGTTCCTCCGTGGATGTAAGCTAAGTAATTTAGCTGAACCACGTTATACTTTTTTCTGTTCTTTATTCTTTAGTTTGTTGTTTTCAATTCTTTGATTCTTAAACCATTGGTTGTTCCGTTCAGTTGAAGTTCTTGGTTAAACCTTCTTCAAGTCATCTATAGTTAAGCATCTAGGAAATCGATCTTGGATCTTGGCGTAAGTGAAGGTGTTTGAGCAAAAGTGCCCTTGATTCTACAAGGTGTTTTATAAAAATTTAAAAACTATATTTTTCTCCATCACAGGAAGTGCCTAGTCAGAAGTTTTTCTAAATTGTATTTTCCTCTCATTTCTCTTGACAATTGAGTCAAGTCCAAACAAATGACATACCATCAGATTTCTAAACAAAATCTCTATTTAATAGCTAAGATATTTAGGATCTTGGTCTAATGAACTTGAGACCAACCTCCAAGTCCACATGAAAGTGTAGTCGCATACAAACATATGATGAACTAGTTGGTAAAATGTATCAAAACCTTGCCTGTCACCCTAAATCTTAGGTACACGATCATGTAAATATAATCAAGTTGGCTATCTTTTGTAAGATTTCCTCGCCCCCGCAAAATGAACCAAATTAAAAATTGAGTTCTTAATCGATGTGCATGTGCTCGAGATAGGTTTCAGATATTTTATGAAGCTCAATATTTATTAGTTGTTTCCTCGATTATTGAATCATTCAATGGTAGTTGCATGTCTCATTGATTGCTATTGATAATGCTTTAATTCTTTGTTGTTTTTTTTTACTTTTCTCGCAGATTTGTTAATCGCAGTTTCTCGTTGTTTTCCGCTATTTTCTACTATTTTAGTTGTTGTTTCATGTTGTTTTCTTGACGTTTCCTATGATTTTACCATTGTTTCTTTCTTATTAGTGTCGATAATGCTATTTTATATAATGTTTGGTGTTGTTTTTCGCCACTTTTCTTCTTGTTGTTTTACAATATTTTCTTTCATTATCCATTACCTAATTTTGTAGTGGGGACAAATTTATTAGGTACTAGGTTAATGGCAACATGTTGACAATGGATCCATCGACTCAAATGTATAGAATTCTTAAGCATACTGTTGATGCGAGATTCCGGTTCTCCTCGTTCTACGACCAGGATCTCTGCTCGATCAACTTCATCACGACCAGGAGGTCTCCTCGTAAGGCTTCTTCTCCAGGGGTTCCTGCGCACACAGACAAGTCAGAGTACGCCGGTTGTTTTCCCGGCGCAAACCCTCCGACGCTCAAGTCAGATATGAAGGTTCGGGAAACGCTTGCCACAGATCTTATGGCTTTTCCGTGGTTTTCTCCTCTTTTTAATTTCTTTTCTCATCTCAAAAATGCTAACCCCTTTACCTTCGTTGGCTACCTTTTTATAGGCTTCCTCTGAATCCCAGTTTTTCCGCGAGAGACGGTATGGGACTCGATTGCTTTGCGTTATGGCAAACGTGGGATCTTGCGTGTTACGCCACGGTTCTCGAGTGCGTTATGGGCAAACGTGGGATCTTGCGTGTTACGCCACGGTTGCTCTGGGAAAGCGTGGGCTGTCGTGCCTAGATTTTCGGGCCGGGAGAGCATGTCTTGCCAACGCCGTTGACCGGTCTCCCGCCTCTCGACCTCTAGCCGGAATGGCCTTATGCCTCTTAAGGTGAAATTGGCCTCATGGATGACGTGCTCGTGGACGGCAGGATATTTCCGCTCTTCTCCCGCGCACTGGCTCACACGGAACACACCGGTTCGCGAGTAACTCGCCATCGACATCTCTGCCACCATGCCTGGTCTCGTCGACGTACTTCTCCCAAACATCGGTCCCCCAGTTTCTGGTCTTGGGTAATGTAGTGGACCAGCAGTAGAAACTCGACAGTACTTGCTCGCGTGGGATTGGAAAAGGCTGCCAAGAGTCGTGTCGTATTTAATTGCGGATGAGGTGATGTGGCGGAGATCCACCATCTTCTTGATATATTTCTTGTATTGTAATGAACAAGGTTCATGAAGATTATCTCCTCTGTTAACAAATTAATAAAAATGTTTTTGATTACTTTCTCGTCTTGTGATCATCACTTATTTTCCGTTTAGGAATCTGCTCGTCTTGTCTGGTCGAGCAGGTTCTGGCTTTGCATATGGTTTTGCCACATGCCTTAGAAAATATATATATATATATATATATATTTTTTTTTTGTAGGGATCCCGCTCGCCGCGCGTGGTCGAGCGGTGTCCCCGGCACGCTTGGCTTTGGCCTCGCCATGCATAGTGCTTTGAGACTTTGTCGAGCCTTTGCATGCCTTGGATAATTTCTTCAAAGCTTCGATTTGGCCGCTTCTCATGGCCGAGCAGATCCGGCAAAGCTTGGGATTTCACGCCTTCGTGGCCGAAAGGAGATCTGGCATGCTTGGCTTGCCCGCCATAGACAAAGCTCGAGACTTTGTCGAGCGTTTGCATGCCTTAGATAGTTTGTTCAAAGGTTGGGATTCCGCCTCGTGGTGGTTGAGCAGATCTCGGCAAAGCTTTGGGACGCCTTCGTGGAGCTGCATCCCGCGATGCTTGGCTTTGCTCGCCATAAGACAGTGCTCGAGACTTTGTCGAGCCTTTGCATGCCTTTGATAGTTTCTTCAAAGCTCGGGATTCGCCGCCTTCTCGTGGGAAAGCAGATCCGGCAAAGCTTGGGATTCTCACGCTTCTCCCAAGTGAGCAGCATCCCGGCATACTTGGCTTCGTCTCGCCATAAGACAAAGCTTTGAGACTGGTGAGCCTTTGCATGCCTTGGATAATTTCTTCAAAGCTTGGGATCTCACGCTTTCATGGCCGAGCAGATCCTCGCAAAGCTTGGGATTCTCGCCACGCCTCGTGGGTCGAGCAGATCCCGGCATGCTTGGCTTCGCCTCGCCATAAGACAAAGCTTTGAGACTGGTGAGCCTTTGCATGCCTTGGATAATTTCTTCAAAGCTCGGGATTCTCGCCGCCTTCTCACGGTCCGAGCGCATCCGGCAAAGCTTGGGATTCTCGCCGCCTCTCGTGGCGGGAAAGCATCCGGGCATGCTTGGCCATTCCCGCCACAGACAGCCCAGACTTGGTGAGCCTTTGCATGCCTTGGATAATTTCTTCAAAGCTTGGGATCTCTCGCCGCCTTCTCATGGCCGAGCTGAGATCTCGGCAAAGCTCGGGATTCTCGGCCGCCTTCTCGTGGGCCGGAAGCGCATCCCGGCATGCTTGGCTCTGCTCCGCCATAGACAGTGCTCTAAGACTTTGTCGAGCCTTTGCATGCCTTTGATAGTTTCTTCAAAGCTTGGGATTCGCCGCCTTCCGTGGCCGAGAGATCCCGGCATGCTTGGCATCCGCCTCGCCATAAGACAAAGCTTTGAGACTTGGTGAGCCTTTGCATGCCTTGATAATTTCTTCAAAGCTTGGGATTCTGCCGCCTTCTCATGGCCGAAGCAGCATCCCGGCATGCTTGGCTTCTGCCCGCCATAGACAGTGCTCCGAGACTTTGTCGAGCCTTTGCATGCCTTAGATAGTTTCTTCAAAGCTTGGGATTCTCGCTTTGCCGGCTCGAAAGCAGATCTCGGCAAAGCTTGGGATCTCGCCGCCTTCCGTGGCTGCTGGATCCCGGCATGCTTGGCTTCGTCGCGCCATAAGACAGTGCTCGAGACTTTGTCGAGCCTTTGCATGCCTTTGATAGTTTCTTCAAAGCTTGGGATTCTCCGCCTTCCTGGCCGGCGGATCCTCGGCAAAGCTCGGGATTCTCACGCCTTCTAAGCGGGCGGAGATCCGCATGCTTGGCTTCCCTCTCGCCATAAGACAGAGCTTTGAGACTTGGTGAGCCTTTGCATGCCTTGGATAATTTCTTCAAAGTGGGATTCGCACGCTTTCCATGGCCGAGCGTAGATCCGGAAAAGCTTCGGGATTCTGCCGCCGTCGGTGGCCGAAAGCAGATCCTGGCATGCTTGGCTACTGTCTCGCCAAAAGACAGGCTTTTAGACTGGGTGAGCCTTTGCATGCCTTGGATAATTTCTTCAAAGCTTGGGATTCGTCCGCTTCTCATGGCGGCCGAGCGAGATCCCCGGCAAAGCTGGGATTCTGCCGCCTCTCGTGGCCGAGCAGATCCCGGCATGCTTGGCTTGCCTCGCCACAGACAGGCTCGAGACTTGGTGAGCCTTTGCATGCCTTGGATAATTTCTTCAAAGCTTGGGATCCGCCCCGCCTTCTCACGGCCGAAAGCATCCCGCAAAGCTTGGGATTCTGCTGCCTTCTCGTGGCCGAGCAGATCCTGGCATGCTTGGCTTCTGTCTCGCCATAGACAGGCTCTAAGACTTTGTCGAGCCTTTGCATGCCTTTGATAGTTTCTTCAAAGCTTGGGATTCTGCTGCCTTCTCGTGGCCGAGCAGATCCTGGCATGCTTGGCATCTGTCTCGCCATAAGACAAAGCCAGACTGGGTGAGCCTTTGCATGCCTTGGATAATTTCTTCAAAGCTTGGGATTCTCACGCCTTCTCATGGCCGAGCAGATCCCGGGCAGCTTGGGATTCCGCCTTTTCTCGTGGGCCTAAAGAGATCCCCGGCATGCTTGGCTTCGTCTCGCCATGCATGTGCTCCGAGACTTAGTGAGCCTTTGCATGCCTTGGATAATTTCTTCAAAGCTTGGGATTCTCAGCGCTCTCATGGCCGAGCAGATCCCGGCAAAGCTTGATTCTCACGCCTTCTCGTGGCGAGCGGATCCCGGCATGCTTGGCTTCCCTCGCCATAGACAAACTCCGAGACTTTGTCGAGCCTTTGCATGCCTTTGATAGTTTCTTCAAAGTGGGATTCTGGCCGCTTTCTCGTGGCCGGCGCATCCCGGCAAAGCTTGGGATTCGCCGCCTTCCGTGGCCGAGCAGATCCCGGCATGCTTGGCTTGGTCTCGCCATGACAATGTGCCCGAGACTTGGTGAGCCTTTGCATGCCTTGGATAATTTCTTCAAAGCTTGGGATTTCGCGCCTTCTCATGGCCGAGCAGATCCCGGCAAAGCTTGGGATTACGCCTCGCCTTCTGGGTCGGGCGGATCCCGGCATGCTTGGCTTCGTCCGCCATAAGACAAAAGCTCGAGACTTTGTCGAGCCTTTGCATGCCTTGGATAGTTTCTTCAGCTTGGGATTCTCTTTGCCTTCTCGAGCGACAGATCCCGCAAAGCTTGGGATTCTGCTGCCTTCTCGAGGACGAGCAGCATCCTCGCATGCTTGGCTTCGCCTCGCCGCCATGCATGTGCCCCGAGACTTGGTGAGCCTTTGCATGCCTTGGATAATTTCTTCAGCTCGGGATTTCGCCGCTTCATGGCCGAGCAGATCCCGGCAAAGCTTGGGATTCTCGCCGCCTTCGTGGCCAGCAGCATCCCGGCATGCTTGGCTTGCTCCGCCATGACATGTGCTCCGAGACTTTGTCGAGCCTTGCATGCCTTTGATAGTTTCTTCAAAGCTTGGGATTCGCGCCGCCTTCTCGTGGCCGTGGAGCAGATCCTCGGGCAAAGCTTGGGATTCTGCTGCCTTCTCGTGGGTCGAGCAGATCCCGGCATGCTTGGCTTGGCTCCGCCATAAGACAGGCTCGAGACTTTGTCGAGCCTTTGCATGCCTTTGATAGTTTCTTCAAAGCTTGGGATTCTGCCGCCTTCGTGGCCGGAGGATCCCGGCAAAGCTTGGGATCCGCCGCCTTCTCCGGGCGGGCGAGAGATCCCAGCATGCTTGGCTTCGTCCGCCATAAGACATGCGCTTTGAGACTGGTGAGCCTTTGCATGCCTTGGATAATTTCTTCAAAGCTTGGGATCGGCCGCTTCATGGCCGGCCGAAGAGATCCTCGCAAAGCTTGGGATTCGCCGCCTTCTCGTGGCCGAGCAGATCCGGCATGCTTGGCTTCTGTCTCGCCATAGACAAAGCTCGAGACTTTGTCGAGCCTTTGCATGCCTTGGATAATTTCTTCAAAGCTCGGATTCGCCGCCTCTCATGGCCGGAAAGGTATCCCGGGCAAAGCTTGGGATTCGCCGCCTTCTCATGGCTGAGCAGATCCCGGCATGCTTGGCTTTGCCTCGCCATAGATGTGCCCGAGACTTTGTCGAGCCTTTGCATGCCTTAGATAATTTCAAAGCTTGGGATTTGGCCGCTTTTCATGGCCGAAAGGTGCATCCTCGCAAAGCTGGGATTTCGCCGCCTTCTCGTGGCCGAGCGGATCCTGGCATGCTTGGCTTCGTCTCGCCATAGACAATGAGGCTCGAGACTTTGTCGAGCCTTTGCATGCCTTTGATAATTTCGGTTTGCTTAAAGAAATTCCTCGACGTGCCCCTTAATGGCAAGTGATTCGACTTACATGAGATCGCTGAAATAAGAAATAATAAAAAATAGAAAATAACAGTGGACGAGCGGTAAATAACTTTAAAATATGAACAAGTCTTACGAAAAATGTTTCCTGGGGTGTGCCGCGCTCCATGGGCGCTTCACCTCGTGGCCATCCGCGCGAACCAGCTTGTAAACTCCGGGTCCAACTAGCTGCCATTCCTGGCTTCCACTCGGGTATCAAGGGATGTTATCTGCATCGATTCCCTTGCTGCCGAGGAGTAACAGCTTCGTGCGATTCTCTGGTCTCCTCGTACCACTCCAACCACCCCATTCACCCGATACTTCAGGGCCAGATAATGGTTGGACAGCACCGCTTTGCTCATCCTTAAAAATGGCCGACCTAGATCATCCAGTAGCGACCTTCTCATCCACTACGACAAAGTCCAAGATCATTGTTCTTTTTCCGTCTGGGAGCTCCCAATTGTGATAGGCAGCTCGACCACGCCCCAGAGGGACCGACTCCTCCTCCGAACCCCTTCAAGGAGGTATTGGTGTATTCCAACTTCCGGTTGGCTATTCCCATCTCTTCCAGGGTTGACTTAAATAACACATCAATCGAGCTCCCTCATCAATCAGTATCCGGTCAAACTTCTTGCTAGCGACAGTAGCCTTGACGACTAAAGCATCCTCGTGGGGGTATAAAATCCCTTCCTCATCCTCATCTGTCCACATGATTGGCACTTGCCTAACTCTTGCACGTTTGGCTCTTTGGGTGTCAAGAGTACTCTTTCACGGGGTCATGGCGTACTAGCATAATTTTTCCTCGATCCGTTGGAATCTCCGCCAATGTTGGGCCCAAGCCTATCACCCTTATCAGTACTCGCTCGCGCCTCAAGTTTCTATCACTGCTCCCCCTTCACCACAGGCACCATCGGGAAAGTCCCATCCATAAACTCGCCCAGTACCGATTTCTCACCAAATCTTCGACTGGCCTTGAGATCTCTACACTGGTTGTGGTGTGGCCATGGGTGCCATGGAACTTACAATAACGCCCTCCGTCCCTCCCGACTGGGTAGCTTAGTTATTAAAAGTGGAGGTCTGAGAGATCGCGATCCTTTATGGCCTCGTGCACCTCGTCCAAGGGCATCTTCAAGGAAGTGTACCGCCCATACTCCTGGGTCTGGTCGATCAGGTGCACTGCCCTTTCTCTGTTTGCTCCGCTCGAGCCGGGCGGTGGAAGTACTACAGTCCGCTCGCTCTCGCTACCGTGAGAATGTTGATGAAGACCACCTGATGCCGAATCATGCCTTCTCCAAGGCTCCTGGGCGGGAACGGAGGTTGCGCCCGCTTTGCCGATGTTGTGGTGGCCTCCGATGAGGTGGTAGCGGTTACCCGACCTCTCGCTCCACTACACGGGAGGCCTCGGTGGTCCCTTCTCCCGATCGCCCATTCCCCAATGTAATGCTTTTCTTTCCTCCCCAACCCTTCTAATCGGGTCTGTCTTAATTCGTGCAAAGGCCTTCTCCTCTTCAATCTCAATGTCTCTCTTAGCTTTTTCGTATGCGGTCGCACACGCCAACCATTTGGGCTTCTCAAATTGTACCATGACCTTCCTATTTTCACCCCTTCTTTCAATCCCTTAACGCCCGAGGGTGGTTCAAGGCTCCCAAGTCGAGGACAGCCCGATGAAACCTCTTGATGAATTCCCGAAGGGTTTCGCTCTCCCCTGTTTCATGCTTTTGACTCCATCATGTCATCTTCGGTGCTATCGCCCGCTAAACTGCTCTGCGAATTCCTGGCACATCTGCTCGAAGGTTTTAATGCTGCCCCGAGGAAGTTTCCTGTACCATTCTCGTGCACGTCCCCCAAGGGATAGTGGGAACACCCTGCACCTTTGGGATTGAGATAATCCTTGTACCCAGGTTATGTCGCCAAGCGCCTATGTGCACTAGCGGATCAGTTCTTCCCGAGTATCTGAGGTCCGGGAGGCGGAAATCTCTCGGAATAACTACCCTCATGATCTCTGCTGCGAGCGGTGATTCTCCGTCCAGCATTATCCTCCAACCAGGGGCTCTGTTCCTTCCTTGCATGTCGCCAATTATCTGCGCTAGTCTGCGCACTTCCTCCTCCAGCTGCCCTGCACGACCAGGGTCACGTGCTGCAACTTGATCCCGCTCTTGCTCTACATCATGCAAATGTTGCCTCAACTCTGTTTCCCCTGCATTCACCACCCCGCTGCCTCGCCACAAGTCCTGTCTTTGGGGGGACTCTTTTTCTATGAAATTCTCCCAGAGAGGTACGTTACCTCCTCACCACCAAATCTCCCGTGGTTTGACTTCTCCCCGCACTGCCGGGACCGGTGCCACTCCACCGCCTCTCACCCTTCCCTCTTGGGGTTACCCTTCGCTCGCTCCGCAGCTCATGCAGGATGGTTGTCAAGGTCTCCATCTGCTTTTCCATTCGTTCCATCCGGTCGAGCATGACTTTTTCCCGTGCTTCACTGACTATCTCCCTCAGCGTCACCGAATCGTTAAGCCTCATATCACCCCCTTGTGCGCTACTTCTCCCCGTCTCCATTGCTTTTCACTTGCTTCACCCTCTTCTTGCTATCAACAGAAGCTTTTTGCTCTGTTCCCCACAGACGGCGCCAAAATGTTGATGCGAGATTCCGGTTCTCCTCGTTCTACGACCAGGATCTCTGCTCGATCAACTTCATCACGACCAGGAGGTCTCCTCGTAAGGCTTCTTCTCCGTGGGTTCCTGCGCACCACAGACAAGTCGGAAATCGCGGTTGTTTTCCCGGCGCAAACCCTCCGACGCTCAAGTCAGATATGAAGGTTCGGGAAACGCTTGCCACAGATCTTATGGCTTTTCCGTGGTTTTCTCCTCTTTTTAATTTCTTTTCTCATCTCAAAAATGCTAACCCCTTTACCTTCGTTGGCTACCTTTTATAGGCTTCTCTCGAATCCCGTTTTTCTGCTTTTCGAGACGGTATGGGACTCACGGCTTAACGCGTTATGGGCAAACGTGGGATCTTGCGTGTTACGCCACGGTTCTCAGAGTCTGCGTTATGGGCAAACGTGGGATCTTGCGTGTTACGCCACGGTTCTGGGGAAAGCGTGGCTGTCGTGCCTAGATTTTCGGGCTGGAGAGCATGTCTTGCCAACTGCCGTTGACCGGGTCTCCTCGCCTCTCGACCTCTAGCCGGAATGGCCTTATGCCTCTTACAGGAAATTGGCCTCGCGGATGACGTGCTCGTGGACGAGCAGGATATTTCTGCTCGCTCTCCCCCGCGCACCAGGCTCACACGGAACACACCGGTTCGCAGAACTCTGCCATCAGATATCTGCTCACCATGCCTGGTCTCGTCGACGTATTTCTCCCAAACACATACAAACCATGAATACCTTTTTCAAGTTGTTTAAATTGTGAAAAAATATGAAATTTGTTGTGGGTTTTTTTTAGACTATCGTTTACGTGAATACCTCTCAGGCAACTGGATATGTTGGTGTTCTTATAATAACAAGGTATGTATGTTCCATTCTGCTATTTTTGTGCTCTTTGGTACATGGTTTGAGGAAATTAAAATAATCTTTGTTGATTATCCGCTAATAAATTTTGGTATGCGACATAATATTTAATGACCTATGTGAGAATTAATATTGTGACATTGTGTTTGAAGCATCTGATTTTTGTTGATTGGTGCTATTCATTGTACGGTTTTTTAGAAATAAATTTTTAGTTGCAAGAGACTTCATCTAATTTTGATTTTGTAGCTACATTTGAATCCTATTCATGTAGTTGTGTAGCTTCGAACATCAATGGTGGTTTTTTAAATCTGGTGGCTAAAAAAGGAAGAACAATGTTGTGGCGAATATTTTTTGTTAAATTAAAAGAATTTAAGTAAGTTAAATATATTGGTTCATCGAAGAAGGTAGGATTTTTTTCCTCACTGTTATATCATGATCCAGATCTACTGTATTTGAGATGGATTATACAAGCATAGGGAATTGACAATTGATCATTATGGGAGCATTTTAAACATGCCCAAGTTAGAAAGTAGAAGTCAGCATGCTCATTTTCGTTGTTGCATGTGTTGTTCATTAATTGCTACGCTACCGTTGTGGAAAGCATATACTGATGAAGTGTTGATTCAACTATGAATTGTTGTACTTATTTTATTTGATAACTGATAGCTGATAGTGTTGTAGATGGATTTGCTAATTATGATATATGAATTTCAACTATGAATTATGGTTTATGAATTATGAGATTGTGAGTGTATTGTAGAATATTAGTTATTTTTAGCTTCTAATAATAATAATAATAATAATAACAATAATAATATATTCAATTCTAAAAAAAATTAATATTGATAATTCAAATTTGGCTCCAATAATATATTTTAATTTTAAAATTAATCTTAATAAACCTTGCCAAATAATATTTAAAATAAATTTAATTTCCTGCCAAATATATTTTAAAAAATTGTCAAAATTCCCTCTAGATTTAATAAAGTTTAAAAAAATTAAATACTTTTATTATTTCTAGACTAATTAATTAAATGACATCTTTGTATGACATATAATAGTCATGCATTAAAAATGTTTATGATATAAACTAGTCATGCGCGAAATTTTTTTATTAAAATAATTATGACACAATTGTGACAGATAATAAGTCATGTATTAGATTATATATAAAAATTGTTATCTAATTTTCTTGACATTAGAATCAAGGACGGTTGTTTAACCGTCATACTCTATAGCACATGATAGCTAAAAACTGTCATAAAGTCCTTTTTTTCTAATAGTGTGTAGGCGCCCACTTTGATCTAATGTCATAAGTTTCGCAGAACCATTCATTACCATCCAATTGTACTTTTTGGATGTCATCCTTCCACCTTGTTTTAATTTGAACTCATCAGTACTCTTTGAATCCTATATACATTTTTAGAAAACTTTTTTTAAAGAAGAATATATGAGATGATATATACCTTCACTCAACCTTCGAAAAAATTAATTCAAAATGTGCAATCTTAATTCCTACGACTAAAAAGAAAATCACAAGCATTGTTTTGGGGGGGGGGGGGGAGAAGGAAGAGTGATTGAATTCTTCCACATTTTGTTTTTCATTTATATGTGGGTTCCATGATGTAAAGTGCTTGACTTAAGTTATTTTATTCTTTAGCCGCGGGTGACAGCAAATTCTATTCATACAATTCATGTCACGGATAGCATCTCATATCCGCGCAATTCACAATTTCCGGATATCCGCATGTATGCTTGTGTATACTTTTCAGTTTACACTCTATAAATGAGAAGCCGATAATACGTTGAATATTTTTAATCTACAATTGTATTCAACAAAATGTCTTTCAATGATATTAATCAAGAATTATAAAGAAAAATTCTATAATACAGTGATTAAAAGCTGTAGTATCAATGACATGATAAATATAAATTCTGTAAATTTCACATAAAACTAGTTAATGGAAGGTAAAATAAATATATTAGTATAAGAGTGGTAAATTTGTGTTTTAACATCACAAATAAAATAAAATTTTACAAGTTTTAATGTTAAATAAATTTTACATTTAATGTTGATTTACAAGTTTTATATTAAATTTACATGTCATATGTTTCATTTACATAATTCATGTTTACATACGGTATTGATATCGTGATTTTAATCATGGCATTATAGAATAACCCTAAAATTGAGAGGAAAACTAAATTTTATAAACAAGAGTTTTCCAAATTAATGATGACTTATAATTATGAAGTAATATAGTTTTCATTGATTTAACTATTCCATTTATAGATTTACAGGAGAGAGGAAAGAGAAAATTGGAATAGGAGAAAAAATAAAATTAAACATTAAAAAAAGAAGAGAGAAAAATATTAATGAAGTTAGAAATTCTTATCATCTAATGTTAACGCTTCATTCTTATTTCCATTTTACAACACTCAATCATCTGACATTATTATTATTGTTGTTGTTGTTAGTACTACTACCACCATCTTCTTTACCAATCCTCAGATAAATTCATACTGAACGATCTTTTGGCCCTGTCCCTCTTCATTCAAAGCACATTTAAACCTCTCTAGCATAGTTTTAGCCAAAAGTTTCAACACACTTATCCTTAGCAAAATGAATTTAGATTTAGTGTTGAACTGAGTTTTTTACTAATTCTTTAAAAAGATACAATTACTAGTTTTTTTTTTTTTTTGAAAGAGATTTCATTAAGCAAAACAAATTACAAACTGTTTAGTAGCCATGGAGGTGGAGCACAATTCCACACTCGAGAATCTGTCATAGAATTTCCTGCCCTCGCAACAGAATGAGCAGCAAAATTCGCAGATCTACGGACAAAAGAGAATTTCACTTCTCCTAATACTAGAGCTAACTCCCGGCAATCCTCAATGATTAAACCAAAGCCATTAGGGCCAGAGAAACCCTCAGTCAAAGCTTGAAAAACTTGAAGGCAGTCCATCTCAACAATAACACATGGAAGCTTGTACTCCTTCAGCCAGCTAAGAGCCTCCCGGATACCAAGAGCTTCAGCCTCCCTTGCACTAAAAGCACCATGCCTGCCAACACATCTTGCAGCCAAAAACTCACCCTCTGAGTTGCGAATGACACAGCCAAGTCCGATCCTTCCCTGAGATGCAAAAACTGCAGCGTCTACGTTGCACTTAACCCAGCCAAATTCAGGCTTTTCCCAGCTCACAATTACTAGTTATTAAATAAGAATATAAAACTAATTAAATCTTAAATCTTAATTATGTATTGTTATACATGCATGTGAGGCAGCTCAGGTCAACATTAGATCCAAATCCATGGCAAATAACTCTCCAAATCCATCATTTTCTCTATGACAAAGTGATCAAATGGCCCCTTATTCTCTGCTCCATGATGTGCTAATAATTTATATACTAATTTAATGTTTCATTAACTTAATTTTATGTCAAATTATATTCTTTTATGTTAATTTTTATCTTAATTTTAATATTTTGTTGTTTTAGGTATAATTTAGGATTAGAGAGGAGTCAAATCATAACATTCAGAAAGAAATCTAATTGAAAGAATTAGAAAGGAAAAAATAAATAAATTTAATTGAAACAAATCAAGGAAGATTTACCATCATGCATGCAATCACGTGGGGGAGGGGGGAGGCATTTAAGATTTAGTTGACAAATATGGCATGTACGTGAACTTGGGCTTTTGAATTTGCAATATAATGGCCTAAGAACTTAAAGGTTGCTTGGCTTACTTTTGTGAGTTTGTCTTTTTAATCCTTTTGGGTTAAGGATTTAAAGGTCACCGATTGAGCATTACAAAAAGAAAAAAAAAAAGGGCAAAAGCGAAGTAGCCTCACGAATAGAATCGGTAGAAGCACACATGAGACATCGAGAGAGAAGCCCAGTTAATTCTTGAGTTTTCTTTCCCCTTCTTATTATTGCTGTGCTTGAATGTTCCCTACAATGTTTATGAATTCTTTTTATATTCAAATGAAATAATTTATTTTGCTAGGGCTACAACGTAGCCTAACTATGAAATTTAATTCCATAAATCTATGTTATTTTTAGTTTATTATTCCATTATTGGGTGTTCATTATTGTGCTTGATGCTTTTAAATATATGACCAATATTTGAATGATTTTATGATACATAATGAGAGCAAGAGGAGATTTATGTATTTTTCCTATACGTAATGGATGCCATGAATTGAGCGAAAGATAGAGATGTGCCAACGCGATTCGTGTGATTTTATCTATGAATTTCCATAGATATGTATGAAGTTTTTCATATTTAAAATCACTTAGAGATATAGTTAGTTAATATATGAGGGTATTTTTTATATTATTGGAGATAAGATATTGAATAGATTAGGGAAATTCACTATCAATATGCATGATAATCTTTAATAGTATTGATGGAGGATTAAATTGGATTGGTTATAGGAAATCATATGTCCTAATGTCTAAATCTCTTAGTGATTTTTATTACTACTCGCATCTTTATTTAATTTTTAGTTATTTTATTTTATCTAGTTTTTAATCGAAATTCACTTATTCAGTTATTCAAATAGAATAGGGTTAGAATAATTGAAGTAACTAATAGAATATACAATCTCTATGGGACGATACTATACTCTTCATTATATTCCTCGTGTTGACTACTGCACTTGCTGTCGCAACAAGTTTTTGTTTCGTTGTTCGGGAGGATTGTTTGGATTAGTATCGATACCCACTAACCATAGTTTAATTTCAATTTTATTTTTATTTTTATTGTTTTTATTTTATTTTCATTTTCTTGTTTAATTTTATAAGACATTCAAGAAGTTTTGATTTATTGCCTTTTGATGTAGAGATTGAACATTACCTATAGAAGGCTCAACGGGGAAAGAAGAGAAGCTTTGCAGGGAATAACAACTAATTATGGCTGAAAAATATAATACAAGAAAATAGAGATCAAGACTTTACGAGATTATGTTGTGCCAACAATTAGTGGTACTCGCTCAAGCATTGCACGTTGTGCCGTTCAAGCCAATAATTTTGGGATAATCCAGATGATTCAGATGTCAGTACAATTTGTTGCACTATTCATTCCGCTCTAAGTATCTATTCACAAAGGTAAATGTAAAACCAAGACTGATCAATTGGGTGCTTTTACTATAAGAATTTGATTTAGAGATTTGAGACAATAATGGATTTGAAACTTTGGTGGTGGATTACTTATTTCGATTAGAGCAAAGAGAGCAAAAAGATAATGTAGTGGTTTTAATTATCGAAGAATTTTCTAATGAAAAGTTACTAGTTCTTTAAACTTTTGAATGTAGAATTTTCTAATAAAAAGTTTCTTGGTTCTTTAAACTTTTGAATGTAGAATTTTCTAATGAAAAGTTTCTGGTTCTTTAAACTTTTGAATGTAGTGGTTTCAATTATCGAAGAATTTTCTAATGAAAAGTTACTGGTTCTTTAAACTTTTGATGCACCATAGTATGCAAATTTTGTAAATTATTTGGTGAGCATCATTGTTCCTTTTAATTTATCATATCAACAGAAGCAAAAATTCCTCTCATATGCCAAATCTTATTTTTGGGAAGATCCATTCTTATATAAGTATTGTTTAAACCAAATCATTCAATGATGAGTCCTAGAAGAAGAGATGAGATGCATTCTATAGCACTGTCACTCCTATGAGGTTGGTGGACACTTTGGTGTATCCAGAACTGCGGCAAGGTGCTTCAATCAAGTTTTTATTGGCTTTGTCTTATTTAAAGATGCTTACATTTTTGTTGCTACTTGTGACTAATGTCGAAAAACGGTAACATTTCAAGGAAGAATAAAATGTCGTTAAATAATATTCTTGTAGTAGAATTGTTTGATGTTTAGGAATCGACTTCATGTGTCCATTTCCATCTTTCTTCAAGAATAAATATATTCTAGTGGTGTTGATTATATTTCTAAGTGGGTGAAGGCTGTTGCTTTGCCTTCAAATGATGTAAGGTTCGTTGTGAATTTTTTAAAGAAAAATATTTTTCTCACAATTTGGCACTCCAAAAGCCACTATAAGTGATAGTGGGAAATATTTTTGCAATTGGCAAAGCCCTCTTGAACAAATATGGAGTTACATGTAGAGTTGCCACTCCTTACCATCCACAAACCAGTGGCCAAGTTGAAGCCTTTAATTGGGAATTAAAGAGAATTTTGGAGAAAACTGTAAATGTGTCACAGAACAATTGGTCAAAAAAACTAGACGATACACTCTAGGTTAATCAAACAGTTTTGAAAACACCTATTGTTATGTCTCCTTATCATCCAGTACTTAGAAAAGCATGCCATCTACCTGTTGAACTTAAGCATAGGGCATATTGGGCTATGAAGATTTTGAACTTTGACATGCAAGCTGCAAGAGAGAAGAGATTGTTGCAACTTAATAAAATAGATGAATTTCTCAATGCAACTTATGAGAATGCTCGAATCTATAAAGGCTGCACTAAAAATTTGCATGACAAACATATCCTCAGACGTGAATTTTAGGTTGGTCAAAAGGTTTTATTTTATAATTCTTAACATTGACTCTTCATAGGCAAGTTGCGATCATGTTGGTCGGGCCTTTTTACAATAACACAAGTCTTTCTGTCTGGCGTGGGAGAAATTTCTCATGATACAAACAGGTTAACGGTCATTGATTGAAACCATTTTAGATGATTCATTTGATAAACACAAGATAGCTATTGGGCTATCTAATCCTGAATGATGACAAAACTTGTCAAGATAATGACTATAAATTAATCGCTTCTTAGGAGGCAACCCAAGCTTTCAAAACTTCACTTATTATTATTTTTATTTTGTATTTTCATTTTTCCTTATTTCATTTGTTATTCTTTTCTTTTACTTATTTTATTTTATCTAGGTTTCTGCATAGGTTTGAGGGTTGACGATCATCAACTTTGCACATGCCTTTTAACGACTCAACTATAAGTTCACATCTTCAAGTGCAAAACTGGGGAGTTTCTCTGTTCCTTTTCTATCTATTTACATTAAGGACAATGTTGATTTTAAGTTTGAGGGTGGGAATATTTGCTTTCATTTAAAAAAAATAAATAAATAAAATTTTGTGTTCTTTGTATGTTGTTTTTATGCCAATGATGAGTATATCGTTGAAAATGAATATGGTTCTCAGAAATGGATGAATATTGTCTTAATTTATAATTGATTCTTGTATTAATTTCTCTTAATTATGATTTTTTAAATATCTTGAACACTTATATCGATTCTTTCAGATTGTTTACCTCGATTCTACATTACTTGTGTTTACCCTAGCACCATAGTCAGAAATAGTTACTTATAACCCTTAAGAGTGAAGCTATCCTTTAATAATTTGGGTCTATGTACCATCAACATGTAAAGGATAATCTACCATGAAAAGAAGACTACCTTAAGGGGTGGAGATAAAAGCTTCTTACTATATATATAAGAAAAGCAAAAGCATGTGCTTTACGAGAAATCCCAAGAAAATACAAATTTAGGCATCTGCATTTTTATTTTTTTAAAAAAAAATCAAGATGATGAGGTTAGTTTGACCTACTTTATTTATTATTTGATACAAGAGCTGTTGATATTGAAAATTTTGAGAATGAATTTTGATTGAATCGATTTACACACAATAGAAGAATCTAATGTGAGATGAGACTGACTATTGAATTAAAGTTAGAGCTTTACCGATATTTATAATTTTCTTTGAGCTATATACTTTATGCAATCTCTGAGGCATTTTATGATATTTGTGGGTACCATTGCTGGAAACCTTCATGAGACTTTAACTCGTCCACTAGAGCAGCCTAGGGGCTTAAAGGTTTGTTGCATATGCTAAATGTAATCGTGATCACCAACAAAAGTGGTTCAATTAGGATTTTCATCTCGTAGTTTCCATTTTAGTTTTTACTCGAGAACTCGTAAAATGTTAAGTTTGGGGGTATTTGATGTGCTAATAATTTATATATTAATTGAATGTTTCCCTAACTTAATTTCATGTCAAATTATATTCTATTATGTTAATTTTTATCTTAATTTTTATATTTTGTTATTTTATGTATAATATGGATTAAAGATGAATTGAATTAGAACATTCAAGAAAAAAATATACTTCAAGTAATTACAAACATAAAGAAATAAAAAAATAAAATTTAAACAAATCACGCAATATTTACCATCATGCATGCACTCGCGGGGAGGGGGTGGGGGGGGAAGCGTTGAAGATTTAGTTGACAAATATGGCATGCACGTGAACTTGGGCATTTGAATTTGCAATATGATGCCCTAAGAATTTAAAAGCGGCAGCTTACTTTCATGAGTTTGTTTTTTAATCCTTTTTGGGTTAATGATTTAAAGGCCATCGATTGAGTATTATCAAAAGAAGAAAACAGGCAAAAGCCAAAGCAGGCGCACAAACGAGAATCAAGGAGAAGCAACTATAAGACATCCAAAGAGAAGCGGATTAATTTTTGAATTTTTCTTTTCCTCTTTTCCATTGTTGTACTTGAATGTTCCCTAAAATGTTTATGAATTCTTTTATATTACTATGAAATAATTTATTTTTCGAGAGCTGATGTAGCATAACTATGAAAATTTAATTTCATAAATTTATGTTACTTTTAATTTATTATTCCATGATTGAGTGCTCATTATTGTGCTTGTTGGTGCAAATTTTGTCCCAACGTATGATATGGAAATTTCATCAGGACAACCCCCTTAGGACTTGGGTTCCTCTTTGTTAGATTTTATGATGGTGAGTTCATTCTTTGGGCTGATCTTTATGGGCTTTTATATATGCTCTTCGAGTCCACTTCCTTAGGCAATCAGAAGGTCCTTATCTTGTGATACTCTACAAATACAAGAAAATGATCGAGAGGACCAGCATGGGTCAAGTTAGTCACCTGGACTTTTAGAAATATAAATTTAGAAAGAGAAAGATTAGAGGGAGAAAGTTAGCATTTTCCCCTTTTGAGTCTCTTTTTGTCTTACCTTTTAATGAGAATGAAAACATATTTATCAACCAAACTGATTTGACTTGGTCCTAGTTATTTTGATGACAAATGTCATTGTTCTTGTGACATTTGACATCACTTGTCCTCTAGTGCCCATGTGGATTGACACATGGATATACTGAACTTGTCTGATTAGAGGAAGGAACGTTTTATCCTTAGGTTATTTTTACTAAGCCCTTGGGATCATAAGAGCCTTCAAAATTGGGAGGTTTGTCCTAGGATAAGAGTCTAGAATCTCGGCATGTTTTGGACTTTAAATCCTTGCCACCTAGTTGATTTATCCTAGGTGATTTGTCTTAGGATAGGAATCTAGGACCTTGGCTCCTTTTGGGCTTTGAAACCTTGTTACTTAGGAGGATCATTCTAGATGATTTGTCCACCTTCTTGTGGGCTTAATTGGGAGGAAATTTATTAGATGGACCTTATTGAGATTAAATTTATTTGGGCCTTACTAGACTTATTTTATTTTTGGTCCAATAGTGCTTAATGCTTTTAAATATCTCGGCCAATATTTAAATGATTTGAGGATATGTAATGAGACCAAGAGGAGATTTATGTATTTTTGCTCACATGTAATGAATGTCGTGAATTGAATGAAAGACAAAGATGCGCGAGGCGTGATTCGTGCAATTTTATCTAAGAATTTCTATAGAGCTTAATGAATTTTTACATATTTAAATTTACATGGAGATATAGTTAGTTAATATGTGGGGTATTTTTGATATTATTCGGGAGATGATATTGAATAAATTAGGAAATTCACTTTGTCAACATGAGTAATAATCTTTAATAACATAGATGGATGATTAAATTGAATTGGTTATGGTAAAACCGGATGTCATAGTGTCTAAATCTCTTAGTGATTTCTATTACTACTTGCATCTTTATTTAATTTTTAGTTATTTTATTTTATTTTATTTTATTTAGTTTTTAATTTAAATTCACTTATTTGGTTATTCAAATAAATTAGAGTTAGAATAATTTCAGTATTTAATAAGACATACAATCTTCGTGGAATGATACTCTACTCTTCATTATTTTACTTAAGCCAACTAGTAAATTACACTTGCTAATTTACACAACACTCCATCCGAAGGCTCAAACGAAAATCTGTCATGTGCTTGTTTTCCACCGATTAACGTTGTCCCAATATGGTTCATAATCAACGGTGTAAAGCGGTTTTGAAAAGCGCATCGATGGATATGTTCACTGGGTCATGCCGCTCCACCGTAGCTATTACACCATTGGATTTTTGAGTACCCCTTTTACTTGATTGTAAAACTAAAAATGACTCGGTCGAAAAGGTGCGGCATTGAGCAATTGTCACTAGATCTATAGTTGATTGTCTTTGGCAGTTTGTTCAAGTTCGGACATTGGTGGTGCGGTGCGGCGATATCAAATCGTCGGTAGCTTTGTTGTGAAATTCTAATTGTTTGGGCTTGGGTCCAGAGCCTATAACATTTTTTAACATCCCAGCTAATTGAAAATTTACATACAAATATAAAGTTAGGGTAGTAGCAATCCAGGGTTTTGGTTCTACAGGGGCCATTAAAGAAAATAAAAACTAAAAGTCGCATTGTAACATTATATCAGTAAAATTAAGATGCTAATATCGCGTAGGAGTTATGTTGAAGCCAAATTGAACACGGGAAACCTTAGAAGTGTTCAATTTTGACCCCGATTTTTCATTTTTAACTTTTTAAAACTTTCGAAGATTAACTAGGCATGGACTTGGCTTTTTTCCTTTGTGCTTCATTTATTGTAAATGTTGGTCCGGGTTGTCTTACCTTGTGGTTCATTGTTGTAAAGAATTTTAATATTAATGGAAATGAGAGGATCCATCGTGGTCTCTTTGGAACATCCGATAAAATTAGAACCCGATCTGTAGAATGAAGAGAATGCACCATGGATGATGAAATGAAGCAACAAGGCGTTCGATTTTTCACAACTTATACTCCAAGCTTAGTATCTAAATTTTCATAAAATGAAGTGATTCATTGCAAATTCAAGCTTTTCTCTCTTTAGACTATCTTTACTTTTCACTCTCTTTATGGACGTGTTTTCTTTTTTTTGTTATACTAAAAACCAGGGACTATTTCTATTTTTTAATAAATCCAAAATTAATTTCAACGCCGAGAAAAACTTCTATTGCCTATTATTGATTTCTGTTATAGTAAGTGTTCGTGGAGAATTTTGTTCGAGTTCGTGGATTCTACTGAAAATTCAAGAGATTGACAAACCGCTCTCCTACATATAAATTTAAATACCGACATGGAGGTCAAGTGCAAAGACCAAATCAGCTCGACTAGATTAAGTCATCAACAATATTTATTAATTTGAGCTCAAACTTCTAAACAAAGCGATCAAACTACCAGTATTATCCACCCCATCCACGAGGCTCAAATGGAAAATCAATGCTCATGTACTTGTTCTTCACACCAATTTATGTTGTGGTTGCGAAATGGCTCATAATCAACGGAGTGAAATGACTTGAAATCGCATCTACCGATTTCGTTGATTTCGGGCGATAGTAGGTCCATTTTTTATTACTCCATTAAGTTTTTTGAGTACCCATTTTACTTGTTTGTAAAATTGAGGCAAGTCCAAACCAATGTAGTCTTTGTAGCAATTGTCACTAGATCTACACTTGATTGTGTTGCCACATTTTGTTCAAGCTCGAGTTATGGACATGGTTGGAGGAGTAAGTTGATACACAGGATGTTGGGGAGCTTTATTGCGAATTCTAGTCATTTTGGGGCTTGTGGTTCCAAGAATGACATTCTTGTAGGTGCAAGCTGAAGACATATAATTGAGAAAAAAATATAAAATATAGGAGGCTATAACAAAGTACACAAAATTGAAGAAGGCATATATAAAAATTACATAGACATGGTGAAATTTCAACCCGTACTCGTTTTTGTGTTTTTTTGTTTTCATCCTCAAGGTTGCCAGGATACTCTAGTTTCCCCCTCGGTAGTTGGATAAGATTTTTCTGTACTAGTCTCAGGCTAAATTTCCAGATAATGTGGATATTGATTTGTAGATAATACATACATAATTAATCAATGAAAATAATAGGGATTTAACTAGGGATTGGCAATGGGAGGAGATCGACATTTACGTATCTATTTACGATACTCTACTTGTATCCTTGTACTCTCCCCGTCCTTTTTAAAATTGCTTGAGGATAGGGATGGGGATCCCCAAAGACACCAGATCACGAACAACTGATTTTTGAACTTGATTTAATCATATTAAAGTAAAAAAATAAATCATTTAACACAAACACATCAAAACAAACTAAAATCATTAAAATCATTTTCATCAAACTAATTAAGTTAATGTCATCAAAATTACAAGATAATCTATGAAATTAAGTAAAATAGAACTTGAGGGTTGAACACATACATTAAAGTCACATGGTATAAATCATTAAGAAAATTATCTTCGTCGATCTTCAAGTGTTACATATCTATTATGATATTTTTTTATTTATATCTATCTTGTTGATGCGAGATTAAGTTTCGCTTCTTTCCTACGACCCGAGGATATGGCGCCGATCAACCTCACCTCGACAGGGATCTCTCCTCGTATGCTTTCTTCTCCAAGTATTCCTACGTCCACGAAAAACAAGTCGGAGCACGCGGTTGTTTTCCGTAGTAAACCCTCAAACTATTTCAGAGTCGATATGAAGGCTCTGGGAACACTTGTTACGAGATCTTATGGCTTTTTAATAGCTTTCTCTTTAGAATTTCCTTAGTCTCGAGTTATAATCTCAAAATCGCTAACCCTTTTACCTTCGTTGACTACTTTTTATAGGCCCCATACGAGCTCGGGCCTCCCCTCCCGCGCTCATTATCCTCCCACTTTCCGAGAGTGGACTCTCATTTCCGTAGTCGTGGGTGGTTGCGCGGCCCCGCGCTAGATTCTCGAGCTGAAAGCATGCCATGGCCAATCGATCAGCACCGGTCTCCTCGAATCCCAACCCTTAGCGGTGAATCAGCAGAATGACTTTACGCTTCTTAAGGTGAAAGTACCTCTCGCGGATGATCGTGCTCGTGGGTGAGCGGGATATTCTCTGCTCGCTGCTCCCGGATACGAGCTCTTGATGGACCCACCGGCTCATGAGAACTGCGATCGAGATATCCGCTCATCATGCCTGGTCTCGCCGACGATTTCCAAACACAGGTCCCAGGTTTGAGGTGTTGGGTAATGTAATGGACCAACTTGTTAGAAACTTGTAAACTGGTTGGGGCTAGCGGGATGGAAAAAGAGGCGCAAAAGTCGTAGCGATTTAATTGCGAGACAGGGTGATGTGGCAGAGATCTGCCTCTATTTGAATTTCAAACTTACGGTTGCAAGATTCTCAAATGTCGTCATTAAACGTGGCAGCCCAAGAGTTTGCTTCTCGGTAAGAAAACCCAAAGCCACAAACACCTAATTCGACATTTTCTCCCTTCTTGTCTCTCCCAGAATGAACACCGGCATTAAAGCTTTCGTCCCTGTCTCTGCGACCAAATCCTGCTTCAGGTATTTCTTCTATTTTCTCGGTCTTGGTTAGTTGTAGATTATTTCTTTCTCTTTCTTTGCTTGGGGTAGTAGTTGTAGTGGTGTTTTGGTTTATAACCTAGGGAATGTCGAAGGGTAAGGAGAAAGTCGTGGAGATTGATGACGACAAACTAGGTTTCTTGCCGGTCACGCTCACCCGATCTGCTTTTGACCCCAGGATCACCAAAACCCATTAGGTGCAGTGTCGGGACAGTCTTGGGAGGATGTCTCCGGCAACCTCGCAGCGGAAGTAGTGGTAGGAGGAATCTTACGCTCAGGAAGGCACCATAGTGAAGATCGAGGGTGACTGCGGTGAGGATCTCCTCACCGGGAACATCGCGACCGGAAAGGCGGAGTATAGTAGGAGGTAGAGCCTTGTAGGTAGGTTATGCCATTGATTATATGGCGTGCTCGACACGTTTGATGAGCTCAATGATAGCTCAGCTTAGGTATAGCATTCTTCCGGTGAGATACCTCTTAGGTTCGAGGAAAGAAAGATACTCTGGCCAGGCCTCCCAGGGGATACGTTACCACAGCTGTCTGGATAGGCTTTAAGTATGGGCTTAGGTGTCCTTTGGCCTTTTTTTCCCGGATCTTACTTGAGTTGAACTATCTCTGGTGGCAGACCCCAAACGGGTGGAGAGTACTCACGAGTGCTTTCGTGTGTGGGATAGATGTTGCTGGCAGGCCAGGTTGATTGGTGAAACACGCATGCCGGTAAAGCTGACCCAAATGCCGGTGATGCTCACTTGCGTCTAGTACGAGACCGGAAACCATAACCGACCTTCCTCTTTGGTGGTGGTGGTAATTGGGAAGAGGAAGTTCTTTTTCTTGGGGGTCACGGAGTCGAAGTTGCACAAATTGACGGGAAGGATTGTCGCATCCCGTCTAGTTTCGCGGTCAGGGTTGCTTTGCTAACTTTAAGATGTCTTGTATCCATAATTGTTCTTCTTTTATTGGTTCGTCTACAGCTTGAGAGTGTGCTTGTGTTGTAGTTTCTTGGGGTGTTCATTTCCCAGCTCCAGAGATCAGCTCAAGAGGTCGGTGTCTTGGTCGATTCTGCTCGAGCAGAGGCGGTCTGCTATAACTTTTTGCTCGAGTCTCGTTTGGTGCTCCCCGGCCATAAGATGGAGGATGCTTTGTGATTGGGGGGCTCGACTGGGCGTCATCGACCTCGGCTGAAGAGGACCGGGCGACGCCTCTGCGAAAGCGGGTGAGCGGTTGTCTGGCGAGTTCCTCGGCGAAGATCTACCTCCTCACTCGCTGCCAAAGTCGGGAGAAACTAGTGGAGGCGACCCCGGCCCCGTCACTGCTTCGCTCGCCATAACGTGAGCCGGGCCAGATCTCGTTTTTCGGCAGTAGTAGGCAGCGAGCACAGCTCCTTATCTCAGCGAGCTTTCCAAACTCGTGACCAAGAAGGACTAGAGGACTTTGATAGGTGCCGCTTGGCGGTGGTGGGAGCCATGCGATATAGCGCTTTCCGTCTCCATTGCATGTGACCTGCTGAAGGCCAAGGTTGGCCGTTATGATAGGAAGATGAAGGAGGACATTCGGTCGGCGATGACCCCGGAGGCGGCGCGCGAAAGAAGCGGGAGAGCTGAATGTCGAGAACACCCAGGCGATAGAGCAAGAATCTTGCTTTCAGCAAAAAGCCATTACCCCGAGGAGGAGGTTTGACCAAGGTCAGTGAGGATGTGGCGGAGAAGGCTATGTGTGGCTCGGCTCAGAATCTCTCCCGCGATTCCCACAGGCTCGGAGGTGAGAACTTGGAGAGGAGGCCGACAACCAGGTATGACCCGGGACTCGGCATTCCTGTCGTTGCATGTGGCCGTCCTCGGGAGCGGCATCCTGTCCCAAAGATGGGCGACCTTGCAGTGGTGTAAAAGCTGACGTATGGACAGAAAAGAGGCTGCCAGGGAAGATCTTAGGGAGGTGGTGCCAATTGTGATTGAGGAAGAAAGCTCTCCTCCTCGTGTAATCCTAACGTCTTGTGTGAGCGAGTAACCCCAGGAGGCATTTGGTGATGCCCTCCGTGTGCAGAAGTGGACGATGAAATTTGCTTTCGAACTGTGATCCGCCGTCACTCACCAGAATTTGTCTTCGTTGTAATTGCTTTATATATTGTTCATTGCAGAGACTTTTAGGAGTTTAATAAAATTGTTCTTATTTGCTTTTCGCATTGGAATTTTAATTTATTTATATTTGGCTTGACCTGCGTCACGGAGGAGGCACGAGATTTAATGACTTTTCATGCCCCGATAATTTTCCCGGTGTTGGGAGTGCCTTGCTTGCCAGCAGCCGACCCAGATCTGGCACGCTTAGCTTCACGTCGCCATGAGACAGGCTTTGAGACTTGGTGAGCCTTTGCATACCTTAGATAATTTCAGCCGATGATTGGGATTACTCTCATGTTCGCGTGAGTGGGCGGATCACATGCAGCAACCTACGGTCTCGCCATAGGCAGGCTTTGAGACTTGGTGAGCCTTTGCATGCCTTGGATAATTTCTTGGTGATTGGGATTACCTTTCGCCGGCGTGGTCGAGCAGATCTGTGGCCAGCAACCTGGTCTTACTGCGCAGAGCGAGGCTTTGAGACTTGGTGAGCCTTTTGCATGCACCAGAAATTTTTTTGATGCTTGGGGATTACCTTTCGTATCCCGTAATTGACTTGTGAGATCTGTACGCGCAACCATCTCGCCATAGCAGACTTTGAGACTTGGCAGCCTTTGCATGCCTTAAATTTTCGATACTTGGGATTACTTTCGCGTCTCGTAGTCGGCGGATCCCTGCTCATGTTTAACTTTGTCCGTATACTTGAGGCTTTGAGAGACTTGGCGAGCCTTTACTGTGCCTTAGAAATTTTTTTCGATGCTTGGGGATTACGCTCGATGTCTCGTGGTCGGCGAGATCTGTGCCCAGCAACCCCATCTCGCCATAAAACGAGGCTTTGAGACTTGTGGCGCTTTGCATGCACAGAGATTTTTCCGATGTAGGGATTACGCTGCCGTCGTCGTGGTCGGCAGATCTGTGTAACAGCTTGCGTGCCGCCATAAACGGGCTTTGGGAACTAGGCGAGCCTGCATGCACCCAGAAATTTTTTGATCTTAGGGATTACGCTTTCGCAGGTCGGTGGTCGGCGGATCTGTGCTGTACAACCTGTCCGCCATAAGCAGGCTTTGAGACTTGTGAGCCTTTGCATGCCTTTGAAATTCTTGAGTTTCACGTGAATGAAATTCCTGGCGCTTAGGTAATTACGAGATCACTTTTCATTGGAATTGCTTGAACCTGAAATAAATAACACAGCCCGAAGAGTAGAAATAACGGCATGAACAATTCTTCTTTGGATATTTCTGCCAGGTGTCTTTGCGTTCCATGGTCGTTTTCACCTCGCGGCCATCGGCGAACGAAGCTTGTAAGCTCACGGTCCATTAACAGCGACCTACCTGACCCTCGGTCGATCGAAACACTTTCGTAATTGATCTTTGATTCGATTCACTTTCTCGCTTAACGACGATCTCGGGCCTTGAGCTATGGTACATTCACATACGGTTATAATATCAGAACAACCCTCTGATAAATGGCTGATCGCTCATTTGCTTGATCCCTCATTTTAAGTTAGCGGTCGAGATTCAGTACATCACTTGCGAGCACAGCAAGCATTTTCACCCAGAATCCTGCTTTTGCTCTTTTCTTAAGTCTCGAGCCAGTCCCGATCGATCTTTCCGGATTACGGTCCCAGGAGCTTCTTGTCTCCAGTCCTTTACGAGGTTACGATATGCCATTGTATTATTTTCACTTTCGGGTATCGAGGGATGTTATCGCATTTGCTTCCACTATGTGAGGATGCTGACTCTTCGTCCTCTGCAGTGCTCTCGTACGCTCATTACCCGTTCAGGGGCAGGAGCAGAGATAATGGTTGGGCGGAAACAACGTCGTCCTCGAAATGGCCGGCCTGGATCGTCACATTGAGACGCCCTCGTCCATTTGCCCGCGAAAGTCGATGTCATTGTCCTTTACATTAGGGGCTCCCGTCGTGACGGGGCAGCTGCGACCGCGCGGAGGACCGGGCTCTCCTCGAGCCCACGAGGAAATTATTGGTGTAATCGACGCCAGTGCATTATTCCATCTCCTCCGGGGTTGACTTAAACAACACATGTTGAAGCTTCACAAGCCGGCCGGTGTCGTGTCAAACTTGCTTTGGCAGCGGCGGTGGCGATGATGAAGAAGCATCCTCGTGGGAGTATAGGATCCTTAACCCGTCTAAATGCAATCCACATGATTGGCACTTGTCGACTCTTGCGTTTAGGCTGGGGTGTTGAGAACACACCTTTCTTTGATCGTGGCATTATCTAGCATAATTCTTCCTCGACTTTGTTGGAATCTGGCCAGCGTTGGTCCCAAGTATCTCACTGCACCTATGAAAGTGCTCGCCCTCTGGTTCTGTCCTCTGCTCCCACTTCACATGTCGAGGCCATGGTGGGAAGGTCCATCCTCTGGTCGTCCAGTCTGGAATTTCTCACAGAGATCTTGACACGGAGTGTGAGATCTCACACTTTCTTTGTGGTATGGCCATGAGGTGCCATGGAACTTACAATAAATCTATCCTTCATAGCAGATAGCTTTGTTGTGAGGCGAGGAAGTACAGCTGTCCAGGTCCTTTATGGCCCGCAAAGCCACACCTCGTCCGAGGACATGCGAGGAGGTATACGCAGCATAGTCTGGTTACAGTCGATGGGTGCCTTGCCACTTTCTGTTGCTCCGTTAGGTTGGAGGCGGTGCCGTGGCCCTTGCAGTGCACTCCGCCACTGCTACCGTGGGAGTGTTGATGAGGCCACCATATGCCGAATCATGCCTTCTCCAAGGCTCCTGGGCCGGAGGAGGTTGCGCCTGCTGCGTTGATCCTGTGATGGCCTCGGTGGAACGAGGAGATTACGCCTGC